>SEYY01000416.1:0-15000 GCA_009176605.1 Armadillidium nasatum
TGGAAAGATCACATTACTTCTCTTCCTAAACAAGCTATTAAGAGGTTAGGTGTTTTGAGGCGCCTTCAGAATTTCTTTACACCAGTCAGTTGCTTGCACTTTATATGAGTGTTGTTCGCCTATGTATGGAAAACACATGGTACGACTGTGGTTGTTCCACACATAGAGCCCTTATCGAAAAGGTTGGAGTCTAGGGCATTCCATCTTAGAAAGGCTGAAATCAGAAATACGGTAAGAAACGTTCGCATTATATTAAATGAGTATGTGGAAACGCTGGTATATCTTTCTATAGTTTCTCCAGGAAGAACTACTCAAACTTTTAAAATATATATATATATATATAATTATATATATAAATATTATATATATATATATATATATATAATATTAATATTTATATAATTTATATATACACGAATTGTAATCACAGTGAGTGTGAAGAGAAAATCGGATTGTTATCATAGAGTGGGATTGATTTTTAATTTCCATGTATTAATATGTTATGGTGGTGTTGTTAGGAAATGGAGAGAGAAGGAAGGGTTTAGTTGAAATTGAGGGTGATGGGATGTAATGTTTACTTTTGCAGATGATGCGTGTGGTGCAGAATTTAGTTGAGAACCTTGTAGTGAGTTTGAGGGAAATTGACACATGTTTTGAAAGTCATACAGCAAGATAAATTAGAGGATTGGAGGTGGGGATGAGATGTGGAGGGAAAATGGTTTGGACATACGTGTAGAATGAATGAGGACAGAATGGTGGGCAAGGTACTTACTTAGATCCGAGGTGGATGGGGGTTGGGGGAGGGGAAGGCCAAAGTGGAGATTGATGGACGGAATTTGAGTTTAGAAGAGGGTAGATTTGTGGAATACAGATAGAGATGGAGGGCGGTGGTGAAAGGGGTTGAAAGGTAAGAATGGTTATATTTGTAAGGGAATTGTTTCGGGCACCACCCCATGAAAGTGGGAAAGGTGATAGTGAAATATATATATTAGTGATGGCATAAACATCCATATCCGCACTTTCGAATATTCAACATCCGCAAATTAGAAATATGACATCCGATCCATCACTAATGCTAATAAACTTAGTTATTCTTTATAAAGTTTATTTAATTCATCCATAACAAGGTTAGTAACAATTCCTGTTTATACTTTTCATAGGCAAAATAAACTTCTGCGTTTGCATCTAGTGGTCACATTCTAGAGTTCTCTTGACTAACGGTATTTGATTAATCAAACTGCTTAATCTCAAATAAAAACTTTGAATAATTCTATTAACAGATACTATTTGTCAAAAGATAGTTTGGTATATTCCAAACCTTTCTTATAATTCATTCTATCTCAATCTACACTGGCAAAATATAGAGGTAGGTGAGCGTGTACGATCTATAGTTTTCAATTGTCAATCCAACTGTTCCATGTGAACTAAATATAACTGCGTTGGTGATTGTTAGCCTGTTGGAAAAAAAAATAAGACAAATGGTTCCGAAACCTTTCCGTTCAGTTATAATTCCTTACTACTAACCTAGTCACATTCCCTTCTTTGTTCTCTGTTGGTGTAGTCTTTCATGTAAATTGAAGGATTCGACTCTTATAAAGATGTTCTTACTTAGATTGCGGTACAATTCCTTCGTAAAATGTAGATGATTTTAATAGATTTTAACGATTTTAACTATTTAAACATATTTTGGGTATATTTATGAACTTAAACCGATTTTTTTAAGTTTAAAATAGGAAAAAAAAACAAACTTTTAGTGTAATAATCTATTTTATATCTATACTACAAACACATTAAAAATGATTATCATGGTTAGTACAGGAGTACATGTTTTAAAACAAACTGAAACAATCTCTTTTTATTTTCAAATTCCTAAAATTGGTAAACAAAAGATATACCAAATAAATTTACTTTATTTAAAAAGGAAAAAAAATAAAACATTTAAAACATGTTACTGAAATTTTTTTTTTCATTTTCTTTTTGGATATGTTTTACGATTATTTTTATTATGAAAATTCTGTTTCTTATTTTGATTTCCATTCTGTCCTGCAGTTAAACCAACGCAGTATAAGCATTTCGACTCCTTCGTTGAATCGATAATAATAGTGCCCTTGTAAGCACATACTCACATTTCCCTGATGGTTGAAGGTTTTCGGTTTTTGATATTTTTTATTTTTATTTTTATTTTTATTTTGTCCTAGAGTTGGACCCACAGCTTTACAGTTCAAGCAATTCGGAAGGTTTTCGTGTTCATCACTGAAGCAAGCATGCCCCTTTGGGCACTTGTACCAGTTTCCTTGATTTAGATTTGCAGTTTTTAATATCTGTCTACGTTCATACGGATATATAAATTCATACATTCCGATTTCACTTTTCTATTTCTTTAATCAGCACTTTTATTTTATCCTCAGCACTTTCATCAAATTTCTGAGGTCTCATAAGTTGTTCTATTTCCCTGGAGAGACAATTTATTTTGTCTAATTTAAAAACGTCACTTACATTCTTGGAAGCATCAACTCTTTTTTGAGTCCTTTGAAGGACAGTTGATATATCTAATCGACGAAGTTCACAAGAAAATTCAAAAGAAGCCTGTGGCGATAGTTTTGAACATTTCATAAGTGTAGCAATAAGTTTCTTTAAAGATGACTCATTGTACTGATCTATAGTCTTAGGGCGGATTGTTTTTCTCAAAAAGTCCAACTGGTATTCATATAAAATATATTTTTCTACACTCAAATATTTAGTTCCACGAGTTTCCTGGAAATTTTGATTGAAATTTAGCTCAGCTCCAATCTTACAAACTTCATCTCGAAATTTATGTTGAAGAACTGAAATCAGAAAAAAATAATAAATAGTAAGTGATAATAATGTCGATGATATTGAAGGTGAATGGAATGAATTTATGACAAAGGCAAATTTATCTTTTGAGAGTAGAAGAGGAAAGGATGATAAAAAGAAGAGAAAGGTTTAATAAAGTAGAACAGAGGAAATACAACTTCTGTAAATCAACAGCAAAACGATCGGTTTGAGCTGTGAAAGTCCCTTATTCGATTCTACGAAAAAAATTTTCTAGAGAGATCTTTTAGAATAGAGCAATGCCCATGAGGAACGAGCTTAAAAAAAATCTTAGTTCTGTTTATATATATATATATATATATATATATATATATATATATATATAATATATATATATATATATATATATATATATATATATATATATATATATATATATTATATATATATATATATATATATATATATATATATATATATATATATATATATATGACATTGTAGCTCATAATGGTAGGAACTACTACTATAATCATGGCAAACTACACCAGAAATGTCTCTTATTCAGGAATATAGAAGACTCTCAAGGTAATCGATAAAGTTATAACTCCAAATGACTAACGATCTTAGATCATAAGAGAAAAGAGAAATTGGCACTTTCGCTAAACGTAACTGCAAATACAAAGCAAGCGTTGCGAGTGGCTGGTGTTCAGGAATATGACTGATATAAAAAAAACATTTGCTACAGAGGAGTTCAAAGTAAGATAATTCAAAAAAGATGTATGAACATAATGGTATTACGTCCATAATAGGTGCACAATGATTGTGGTGATTGGCCATGTGGAAATTATACATTAGTTTGTGATGACAGCATGCAGGAAAGCTAAGCATACACCTTTCTGTAAAAGACTTCATTTCAGCTGGGTGCTCAATCTCTCTACTCGACTCAATCTTCCACACAACTATGATATCTTCTTTGAAAACACACGACTCAAACGTTCATCTCTCCTTAATATTCTTGGTGTTTCTTTTTTCGTGATCTTTCATGGAAAAATCACATTACTTCTCTTTCTAAACAAGCTTCTAAGGGTTGGTAGTTCTGAGGCGACTTCAGAACTTCTTCACACCACACCAGTTGCTTGCTCTTTATAAGGGTGTTGTTCGTCCCTGTATGGAGTACCCCTCACACATCTGGGGTTGTTCCACTTATACAACTCCCCTTGAATAGGTGGAGTCTAGAGCTTTTCCTCTTAACTCTTCTTATTCTCACTGATTCTCTCCAGTCTCTTTCTGCTCATCGAATTGTTGCGTCACTTTCTTTGTATTGTCGTTATTACAACGGACACATCTCTTCCGAACTCTCTCGTGTATGCCTTCTCCTTTGAGAAGAGTTCGTGCGACATCTTTCTACAAAGTCTCATCCTTTTTCTGTCTAACACTCTGACCCCAGACTTAACCGCTGTGCTCAATCTTACATGTACTCTACTAGTATAAAGTATGGAACACACTCCCTTTATCTGTTTTCCTACCTTCTTTTGACTTGCATATTTTCAAACGGTGTATCTGGTCATGTCGGCCTTTAATCTGACCATGATCCCGATTTGCTCCTTTCTCGGGTAGGTATCTGGCCATTGCCCACCAGAGGTAGTATATATATATATATATATATATATATATATATATATATATATATATATATATAATATATATATATATATATATATATATATATATATATATATTATATATATATTTTCCCCCATCTTCGGTAGGCAAAGGCCAGAGTCCTACTAAAATTTTCACCAAAGTTGGGGAAAAGGTCGGAAATCTGGAAAAAGTTAAAGGACGACATGTCCCAATACACAGCGTTTGAAGGTGTGTAAATCATAGGAAGTTGGGAAAATTGATAAAGGGTGTGTGTTCCAGACTTTAACAGTAGACTACATGCAAGATTGAAGATAGCGGTTAAGTCTAGAGTCAGAGAGGTGGACAGAGAAAGGATGAGACTGTGTAGAAAGACGTGTCGCACGAGCCCTTGTCAATGGGGGAGGCTTGCGATCAGAAAGTTCAAAAGGGCAGTGGCCATTGTAATGGTGAAAGTATAGAGAGAGTGACGTAACAATTTGACGTGCAGAAAGAGACTGGAGAGAATTAGAGTGAGCGAGAGTTGATAAGACGAAAACTCCTAGACTCTACCTTTTCAAGGAGAGATGCTTGGGTTGAACCACCTCAGATGTACGATGCGTACTCCAAACAGGGGTGAACACCATAACCTCTTAGTAATTTGTTTAAAAACTGTTAATGTGATCTTTCTTGGAAAGGTCACTAATTCTCTTCAGTCTTTTTCTGCCTACCGAATTGTTGCGTAATTCTCTCTATACTATATCTGTTACAACAGACACTACTCTTCTGAACTCGCGTCGCATACCTAGTCCACAGAGATAGACTCGAGCTATACGCTTTTCTGCACAGTCTCATTCTTTCACTTTCCAACTGTATGCTCAATTTTACTTGTATTAAACTGGTAAAATCTAAAACACATTCCCTTTATCAGTTTCCCAACTTCCTTTGACATTAACACGAAATCACATGATGTTCTTTATAACAAAAAAAATCTTTGCGCCTCCCGGCACTCAAAGACGGGAGGGGCTGCTACGGCTCGTGCTTTCGTTCATGTCTAGGAAACAAACCAGGAATGTGTATGAGAAGGGCTGTGAGCGGGGGATTGATTGAGAGGATTCCTCTAAAATTAAGTAGGTGAGGTCCAGAACGTTCAATTGGGTTTAAGAATCAGTCTGGGGGGGTTGGGAGTACTGTCTCTCAAAGAATCCAAATCTTGGAAGCTACGCAACCAAAATAATTTCAAGACAAGAAAGAAAAGTGAATAACGACAAATAATCAAAATGTGGTCAAGAAAGAATTAGAGAAAATGTGGTGCTGGGCTACACCACCACCCTTAAAAAGTTGTCAGAAAAAGGCATGAGAAAAAATGGGGTGCTAGTGGATACGCCACTACCCTTTCCCAAAAGGGGGTATACATCTCTCCGGAGTGGGGTTGAACAGTCATAAAGAGGTCAGGAAGGAGCCTGGCTTGCAACATTGCAAATATTGATCTCATGAAAGAGCGTGAGGTCGGTCTGGTCGAGCTTGAGTTGTAATTTCAAATCAAAGGCTGACATGCCATTTCGCAGTCAAAAGTGCCATAATATATATATATATATATATATATATATATATATATATATATATATATATATATATATATATATATATATATATATATATATATATATATATATATATATATATATATATATATATATATATATATATATTACCTATCAAACTTGCAACAAGATCTTGCTTTTTAAATTTCAAACTATATTGATGAAAATTACTGTACGCATCCAAAATACTCTCATAATTTTTATGCGTTGCGTTCCAATATCTTTGTGTGTTAATGAATCAGAACGTGGCATTTTGGACAAGTCTTCATCCCAATTTCCGATTTTCCTTCATTTGTTGATGAGTTCATCCAATTGTCCATCCAAACTCCCTCAAATACATGACCACAATCCTCAAGGATAACAAACCTATAAATATATATATATATATATATATATATATATATATATATATATATATATATATATATATATATATATATATATATATATATATATATATATATATATATATATATATATATATATATATATATATATATATATATATATATATATATATATATATATATATATATAATAGGATGGAAATTAAGGCCACCAAAAAGAACATATTTTAATATGGACGTTTGAAACCAGAAGTATTCCTTTTCAGCTAAAAACTAAAATGAAATAAATAGAATGTTGCACAAAAATAATGATAAAACTATATTATAATTATGAGAATAATTTTAAAGTAATCAAAATGCAAGAAAACTATATGAAGACATTTTATCATTAGAAACAATCTTTTGTTAAAACAAAAAGTTCAAAGAGACAAAAAATGGAAAAAAATTAATAAAATCTACATATAAGGTAACAAAAAATGTAAATGAAAATAATACTTCAAAACTTGAAACAAAGTTCAGACGGAGAACGGACGCGGAATTAGTCGTACATTAAAAATGCTAATTAGCATTTTTTGAAAATTCTTTTAATAAATGGAATTTGGATAAAACTGCTGATAAATAATTTAAACAAAAATACCATCAATTGCAGTACCTACTATAAAAAGAACTAAAAAATAACTTTTCCGAAACCATACCTGGTATTAGAATCATTTTTGCTTTTTGTAAGAGTTTCAACTTCATCTTTGTCACAAACAAAACACAGTTTGGGACATTTGTCACCACAATATCCGATGCAGGCATGACCACATTTTAATTTTTCAGGACAAGATTCTGTGCAAGGATTGAAGCTACATGGCTCTCCACATTTGGCTTTACAAGCAGAATGAACACACCCTCTAGTACAAAGTTTCTGTTATATATATATATATATATATATATATATATATATATATATATATATATATATATATATATATATATATATATATATATATATATATATATATATATATATATATATAGTTTTCATAAAACTTGTGTAAAATGAAGACAGTTAACAAAATTATTCAGACGTGCTTCAAAATTCCACAATGGAATTTTAAATCGGAGGAGAAACAAAGAAGGAAGTACACTCTAGATTTTCTTTAATCTAACTTCGAGGCGTAAATATTACAGAAAGCTGCAAATCTTCCCATTATTATTATTCGTGAACTGTAGATAGGACAAATTAGAGAGACAAGACCATACTTGGTTAGAGTGAGAAGAGTTATTTCCTTCTAAATTAAATTTGTCGAATGTTGTTAAGTCTAACACTCATATCATTAATTATTTATAATTTCTATACGATCGTTCTGGGCTTCAATATTTAATATATATTAATATTTTAAATCGAGGTGAATATCTCCTTTATGAGAAAAATTTTGGTACATACTTTGGAAAGAAATAGGTATATGCAATATATATTTAATTCCACTTTATTAATAGATAAGAAGTCTTACCTTACAACTTCTAAATCTTCTCCCACAGACGAGTTTCACTCTCTGATGAGGACAGTTCCAAGAAATAAGTTTTTCACAAGATGAGCAACAAGAACTACAAGCATGTGTACATCTAAAAGTGAGACAATTTAATAGAATAAATTCACATTTATTTTTTTTCATAGTATTGATACTTTTTTTAATGTAGAAAACATAATGGAACTGCTTTAGATCAAAGTATCTTTATTAAAAAAAAAAAAAAAAAAAAAAAAAAAAAAAAAAAAAAAAAAAAAAAAAAATTAAATAAATTTTTTTGAAAAGAAACTGGCCTGGCAACTTTCAAATCTGTTAATTTGGTATAGTTTAATTAAGAATATTCAGTAACAATATACATGGAACAATTAATTAATCGATGAAAATGGGGAAAAAGGGCTTTAAAAAAATATTCATCGATAAATTTTTAGTTGTCAATAAAAAAGCGAAAAGAACAAAAACTAATTTATTAGAGGAAAATAATTTCTCCAACAAGTACTTTAAATAAGCCAAATAATCAGTAGAGCAAATGGAATACGTCAGAGATAAGCTGGATAAAATTGAGAGCAAACTATATATCCATCAATATTATTTTACTTCGAAAACTAGCAACTGTCCTTAATTTCTTATCATATTTTTGCCCGTCAGTTTTGTTGGAGAATTGAGTTTCTCTTACTAAGCATGTTTCTAAATAGTTTGTAGTTGTGAAGCGATTTTGGAACTTCTTCACCTCATTTTAAGTGCAGTCCATGCATTATTTCCCATCCCGTTCTTATCTGGAGTGCTCATTACGCCTTTGTGGTGGAACCATACATATAACGCTTTTGGGCATTTAGACTAATCAACTTCCTTACTAACCCTTATCCCACAGATATTCTCTAGTAACGAAATTATCGCATTTGTCTTCTTATATTATTGCTATTACATTGGGCAATGCTTTTCTGAATTCTGTTCGCGTATCCCCTTCTTTATGGAGGCCTCGATGACTTTGCTTTACAAAAAACTCTGAATTTTTTTGGTCAAATTTTCGCTTTCTTTGTTTCATGCACTTAAGAGGTGAAGACTGAGACAATTTTCTTTTGAATTACACTTTTCAAAACAATGTTTCTGACTCAGAGAACAATTAATTTTGAAACAAGTTTGCATCTACTCTAGGTGGGTTTCATGTGAATCTCTGAGCTCTCTTTATCAGAAAATACAAAACGATGATACAATAGTACAAAAGCTTTGAAACCATTAAAGATCAAAAGCATTTATTTTATGAGGGAATAGTAAATTTTGAAGGTTACGAAAAAAACAGAAATTCCTTTGCTTTATGAGATTTGGCGAAGAGATAAAGATTGCCATTTATAACTGCATGAATAAAAACTAAATATCTATGATTCTAGTGTTTTAATCTGAACCAGGTCGAAATTTTAAACTTACATTGACAGTCCTATTAGTATTACACATATATATTCACCCGAAAAACAATATTGATATTGTTTAAATTATAGAAAAGATTTAACCTTTTTAAAAATTAAATCTATTTACTGTATACCAGTTAAGTATTTGATGTTGATGATAACAATAACATACATTTTGTTCTTACTACTACGAATATTAAATAATTTGCAACTCATTTCGAGTAATTTCAATGTAAACGAATAGGCATGCCATATTAGTTTATTAAACTAATTTAAAATGTATTCCCAAAAATCTTGATTGGTTGTATCTTTTTATATAGCAATATATAAACTGAATTGAGAGAAAGAGTTCCAACTTATGCATAATCTAAAGCACTAAACTTTAAAGAAAGACTTTTTTAAAGTGAGAAATACCACAGTAAACGGCAAAGTTTAACAAATAACCATAAATCAACATTCATTAAAGAAAAATGAAATGCTCTTCACAACAGCTGCCAATTTTCTTCAAAAATCCGTTGGTAGAATGTCAGCAAAACAAAATTTCTCGGATACGACAGGTCCGTACCAAGAGAAAAAGACTTTCCCACTCTCGACATTTTATGCACCACTGATGGAGAAAAAATTACTGAACTTCGAAAGCATCAGCACTTGGACATCTCAATGAAAAGGAGAGAAATTATTTCTGAAAATTAATAAATAGATGAAAAATAAAACAATTACAGTAAAACTTACACATGGCCACAAATTAAAGTTTTGGAACACTTTTTCTTCACACACTAAATGAACACGTCCATTTAAACATTCTCCACATTTTCCTTTGCACAAATGTCCGCATTTTAAAGTCTCTCCACATTTTTCATCGCAGTATTCTCCAACATCTGAAAAAGAAATAAAGGAAGAAGTTGGAAACATCAAATTTTAAAAAAACTATAAATACACTATATTATAACTAGCATTAATTGTAATTTATTATTATATATATATATATATATATATATATATATATATATATATATATATATATATATATATATATATATATATATATATATATATATATATATATATATATATATATATATATATATATATATATATATATATATATATATATATATCACAAACTCTATGTATTATGCCTGTATTTATCCACTGGTATTTCAGTGCGTCTAGCACAAAATTGACTTGTTGGAAGGGTGAGAAGAGGTGGGTTTGATGCTTGAGGTGACTTTAAATTTGGAAAATGTTTTAATGGACCCTTTCATCATTTAGTGTAAGTGAAGAAAAATGTTCCATAATTCATTAACTTAAAACTGCGGTCATGTGTAATGAATGTATAGACGACGGGGTATGGGGTTATCTGCTGGGGAACCTTTTCCTCCCTCTCCCAAAATATGTCATATATAGATTAGATATTCTCGAAATTAATTATTTAAGTTTTTAAAATATTTAAAATTGCAATGTTTTACATAATCGTTCGTTTATAAATATATATATATATATATATATATATATATATATATATATATATATATATATATATATATATATATATATATATATATATATATATATATATATATATATACACACACAAATTTTTTTTTTTTTTTTTTTTTTTTTTTTTTTTTTTTTTTTTTTTTTTTTTTTTTTTTTTTATATTTAACCTGGTCACTATGATTTTGAGCCTAATGGGAAGAGCCCCATCAATTTGCTGGTAAATCTTACTATTAAAAAGAAAATATGAATCTGTAACTGCAAGTTTTAAAAGTTTCAAAAAAGTGGTTTTGTTAAATACATTGAAGGATAAATTGTTACCAAAGGCCAGTTCACAAACTTCGAAAATTAAATTTGAGTCTTACACTAATATAGAGGTAATTTTATATAGTATAAGGTAAATTTTGATCCTGAGGAACTTCGTTTGATAGATTTTGATAAGTGATTATGAACCTTTTTTTGTGTAGCGTCCACTTTCAACTAGTTGCATTAACCAACGCCCTTATTCATTTCGGAGAAGCAGGAAATTACTAAGTTTTACTAAACATGGATGATAAAACAATTTTACTTAAAAATGCAGAGTATAAAATTTAAAAATTACGAAGATAAAAATGAATAATGTATGACTAAAATTGTTAATTTACTTTAATTGTGATTTAATCTTTTTTTAACATGTATTGTCTTCCATGTTAATCTTTCGTTTTATTTGAGTAAATATTAACAGCCTTGCATGTACAATAGAATTTACATTGAATATTAATTTCATTTTATTATGTTAGCTCACCACCCCTTTAATCAAGCCCAGCGCCTTACAGGGGGCGCTATTGTTCAGGTTAAGAACCTATGATTTAGAGGATGAGTAGTGCAAACATACAACAGCTTCTAGAAAAATGACAGGAAAGGGAATCGGAGAAAGTCACAAAGAGCAGGATAGATGCCGAAGGAAGAAAGTTTGGAAATTGAAAGTTTTGTACAAGCCCAAAGAGTCAGGAAATGAAAAAGTCATCAGTAGTTCGCAACACAGGGTAAAGAGGTAAGCTATACTGAAGATCAGAAATATTATTTACAGGTTTCAGATGCTTCCAAATCTTCCTAGAAATGATAGATTTGAAAACTAACAACTGCAGAGGTTAGAGCAATAGGATGATACTTAAATAATTCACAAGGTTTCACCATTTTCGGCAAATAAGACAATGAAATAACGCTTCCAGCAAGAAGGAAAGGTATAGATTGACATGCAGAGTCGAAATAGTTTACCAAGGTTGGGTAAAAACTATATGGCACACGTTACAAGAACCGTAGGCATGAAATTGTAAGGACAGTAGGCCTTCTTAGTTTTAAGTTCAAAGAGAGTAGATATAATATCCTTGAAGAAATTACAATGATTGACATAAATGAAGAGGGAGGGTGCAAAAAGAGGAGTAACTTAGGAATCGTCTAAAGTGAATTGTAGAAGCGAAGTTAAGATTGATGCGATGACGTGAAAAGAAACTAGAATGAAAAAAAGAGGAATAATCAGTTTGAGTAGACAAATCTGTGACGTGACAAAGTACGCAAGGAAGGGGGAAAAGAAAGACCATAGTATTTTCTACAGATTAAATTTCTCAGTGTTACGTAGATTAAATATTGCTAAATTCCGAGATAAAGTAAAAGAATACGAGATTCTGCGGCTTGAAGAGGACGAAGATTCCGGATTACAGCGTTCCCGATAAGAATACCACGAGAACAAACAGAGTTATAACCAAAGATTATGAATGGGAAAGAGAATGGAAAGTACATTTCCATAGCAGAAAGAATCATCTCGGATATGCTTTCAATGTACCCAGAAGTATCCATTCCACCGAAGCAATAAAGCAATAGTCATTCCAAGGAAAATCAAAATAGTAATCAAAGAAGTAAGATAAAGTCCGAGCGGATAGCGGCATCAAAGTGCTAAAAACATTTCCACAGGTTAAGTTTTTTTTTTTTTTTTTTTTTTTTGCAGAAGACTTAAAGAAATATAACAGGATACAGTTTCAGGTGATCAGAATAATCCAAAATTGGAAAGTGTTTGTAATATAATGATTGGAAGTTAGGAAAAGGTCTAATATGTTCGGTTTACCTCCAAAACGATCAGGGTTACAGGTAGGGTGCTGCACAAACTGCTCAAATCTTCTCACAATAGAGTATATTAAGCTCAAACCAAGGTGCAACTTTTTATTTAATTGCTATTATGATAAGCAGGTCTGTAAGGTGCCTTGAATGAAATGAAAATCACTTCAAAATTGAAAGCAATTGAAATACGGTATGTGTAAATTACATACGCATAAGTAGATTAAAGCATATATGTATACCAATGAGTGGCTTCGGTTTGAAAAAAAAACGAAATATGTTTTAGCCAAGGTCACAATGAAGGTCAACTTTTTTTTGTGACCTCTAATGCTAAAAATTGAAAACAAATGTTGTAAAGGTATTCAAGATATTTAAAATGGTATAAGTACGAAGCATGAAAGTACCATAAGAGTCTAGATATTCCAAGCTGACATTGGACTACTATCTGAAAACCGGCCTTTTTGACAAGTTTGGAGTCATATCCTCGAAACCGTATGAGATACAGACCTGCAACAAACGCCATTCACATTTTCTCAAGATTTGTGTGCTAATTGTGATAAAAAATGTAATGCTGATTTGCCAGATGGGCTCATATCCGTAAAACTTATGCAAAATACTTGAGTCTTGAATATAACTGAAAGGAATCAGTTCACAGGTAGATAATGAAAATCGGTTCACTCTATTATTTGACAGTAACTTAGCAGGTAGCCTAATTCAAAATAAAGTTAATGGGACTACCACCTTCCATTTGCGAGTTTTCAAGATGATGATGATGATTATAGGCCCATATGTTTTTGATGCTGGTCTTGATAATGTAATAAAAGAGGCGTATTGCTAACTTTGTCGCTCTGAAATGTTGATCTTTGTTATGCCGAATAAAGTCAAGAATAAAAATTTCCTTAAACCAAAATTCAAAAATTAAAAATTTTCAGGAAAAAATTTTTAAGAAATTTTTGGAACCAAGCCTCTTATATTTTCTATAAATATTTGAAACTTACGAATAAAGTTTACAAAATGTGTTACTGATTATTTGTTGAAATATAAATATTCCCAAGAACATATCATTCGAATTAAATTTCTAAATCACAAAAATATTTCCGAAATTTATGACAAAGTGATTAATCTTTAAAAACGTTTGATTCATACAACTTAAACTATTGTAAATTGGTGTTTGTTGACTTATTTATTTGTGTGAACTTAATACAACAATAATAATAAATAACTTCATATATCGAATGCTAGATAAGTTTATACCAAAACAATCTAGCCACATTCGAAGCTTAAATAACATATTTACGCAATAACTTAAAACAAATCTTTTAAAAGCTTACATATAGTTTACTTACGACAATAGTTTCGGGCTAACCTTTTATGGCAGATTATTCTATATTCTCAAATTTGAAATAGAATACTAATTATTTAATGACCATAATAACATTCGAGCATAAATATAGACAAATTTAATAAAACAATATTAGCAAGTGAGTGAAACTTAAGTACAATTTTAGAAAGTTAACTTATTAATAAATTAATTTGTATAACCTCCTTTAACATTAATGTATCTGAAATCTAGATATAGTCTTTAAGGCAAAATTGATCAGTCTATATTCGGTCAATAATAAAAAGTTAAATATTAAATTAAATAAAATATTGTAAATAAAGGATTTAAATTATAGTATATCTATAATATATTAATGTTGCAGAATACTGAATGCTACGCACAAATATTTTTGGCAAAATGATCTAGATACATTTACATTTTAGTGACTCAATATATTAATACAATTTGTTATGCCTTATTTGTGGTATCAAAGGTATATTATATATAATAACCACAAACTTTAGTCCATTTTTATGATCTAACTTAAATTGTAGATTTATCTTTACAAATAATTTTTGTATTTTCTTCTAATTCTCATTTAATTTGTTGTTAATATTAAAAATAATTTATTTTGTATAACTTTCACTGTAGGAGTGAGATACAATTAAAAAGGCGCTTACCTCTAATCTCTCTTACAAATCCTGACCCAATAGTGAAAATTTTAATATTTTCGTATATACACAATTTACCTTGTGGGTTTGTAGATAACTTATCAAGACTTTCATTTATATAGCAAGGCATTTTCAA
>SEYY01000416.1:20000-30227 GCA_009176605.1 Armadillidium nasatum
TACAAAAATTTAAAAAAAAAAAAATTTTTTTTTATTCAAAATAGTGATTTAACAGCTTTACATAGGTAAGACACTAATGTAAAGTTTGAAAAAATGTAAGATATAAAATTATCAATATAACCTGTATTTATACATATTATTGTTATTTTATTGCTATGTATCAAACTTGTATCAATTAGCTACATTATTTCAAAATTATTATTTTGTTCATACTTTCAGTCAATATAGTTAAAAGATCAGCTTCAGCAGTATGGGAGTACTTTACAATTTTTCAGGATAGGCTTGAAATTGCTAAATGTAGCATCTGCAGTCAGAAAATTAGAAGAGGACCTCCGGGTGCTACAAGTAAAAAATTTCAACTAAATCTTATGGGGTATCAAAAATCAAAACACAAAGATGAAGATTCCCTAGCAGAAAATGAGCGGTCAAAAGAAACAGAAAAAAAAGAGAAAATTTTAAAAAAAAAAAAAAAAAAAAAAAAAAAAAAAAAAAAATATTTTGTTTGAAATATTTTTTTTTTATTTGATTGATTGAGCCGAAATTTTCAGGGTATATATATTCTGAGTTGATATTTCTATATTTGATTATTTATACAAACTGAAAAAAAAAATACTATTTCTTATATTTTTTTTATATATATATATATATATATATATATATATATATATATATATATATATATATATATATATAAATAAATTAGAGGTTTAATAGGACCTTTTCCATTTAAATGGAGCTTTTGAAGGACCAACTTTCGGCTAAGTGGACCGCAGGGTCCACCTGTTGATTTCACTCATCTCCTATATTTAATACTTACCTGATATTTGTAAGTAGTGGATTTAATTACTTCATTTCACCATCTGATGATGTTTAAATCGTCAACTCCTACTTTTCACCCTTCAAAATTACTTTTTTCATCACAAAAGAAACTCTTAATAAAAATCTGATTTATAAGGACTTACGTATTTAATTTGATACAAAGAGGTCAGTTCACTTAAATTTAAAGGCTAATTATCTCGTTAATTATAAATTTTATTATAAAATTATATATCTCAAAAAATCGAGCTAAGGGGATTTTATTAGGATGCTATTAAAAAACTTTCAATTACTTCTTCTATAGCTTGTTTTTCACTATTTAAAATGTTAATTTTCGTTCCAGTGAAAACATATATATGTATACAGTCTTTAAAAAAAATTTAAAATATGGGCGTGGTTTAGTATTTCGTTGCCAGATATTTTTAAAATGTGAGATTTTACAGAAATATATTTAAAATTTTATCTAAATTGGAATCCTTCATTATTGAAAATAATAATAATAATAATTAATAATAATAATAATAATAATAATAATAATAATAATAATAATAATAATAATAATAATAATAATATTATTATGATAACGATAATAATAATATTAATAATAATAATAATAATAATAATAATAATAATAATAATAATAATAATAATAATAATAATAATAATAATAATAATAATAATAATAATAATAATAATAATAATAATAATAATAATAATAATAATAATAATAATAATAATAATAATTTTCAAGGTAAATACCTAATCTATTCATCCTCGAAAGCTACATTTTTTCTTCCCCAAACCATTTATTCCAAATAATCTCAGCTTTTTAAATTGACTCTCGATATGTTCTTTACCAACATATTTCTTTGTAATTAAAGCATTCATTTTGTCTCACAGTTACTTCGGGGAGTCTTGTGTGGTGCTGCTTGACATATCCAAGGCTGTTTACCTGGTACGGCATGCATCGCTGCTCTCCAAGCTCCCTTCCTTTGGGTTTACTCCTTCCCTTTCCTTACTCTTTTGAGTTTTCTCTCAGGTCGTTCCATTTTGGCACTTGTAGATGGGGCGACCTCTTCATCCTTTTCTATCAATTATGATGTTCCTCAGGGTTCTGTTTTATCTCCAACTTTATTGTTACTTTTCATTAACGATCTTCTCATCTGCACTTCTAGCTCTGCTCACTCTTATTCTGATGACTCAACTCTACATTCTTCTACTCATTTTAAATCTGCTCCCTCGTTTGCTTCTAGAGTTGCTTTTCGTCTTCAACTTTCCGATTCTATTCTGGCCGATCTGAATGGGATTTCCCGGAGGAGTCATAGCAACCTTGTGAAATTCAACTCTTAAAAAACTCAACTTCTTCACATCTCCCTCTAAAAACACCTCCTAACTTTCCTATCCTTTTCGATGGCTCTCCCGTCTCACCTGCAAATAACATTAACATTCTTGTTCTAAACATAAACAACAAACTGTCTTGGAAACCCCATATCACAGTGGTTGCTAAAGCGGCCTCTAAGAAGCTGGGAGTTCTGATCAGATTGCGAGAATTTTTACCTTATGAGCAGTTGCTCCATATATATATATATATATATATATATATATATATATATATATATATATATATATATATATATATATATATATATATATATATATATATATATATATATAAGGGTCTTGTTCGCCCTTCTATGGAGTACTGTTCTCATATTTTGGGGGGGTTCTGGCTCCTCCTCTCTTCTGGATAGGGTTGAGTCAAAAGCTAAGAGATTAATAAACTGTCCCCTACTTTCAAACTCTCTTGACCCTCTATCTCTGCGACGTGACGTTGGCGCGCTATCTCTTTTCAATAGGTACTACAATGTCAGGTGCTCGAGGGAATTGGCCTCTCGCATTCCTCCACCGTTGCATCGTCCTCGTTGCACAAAGGGTGCTCTGCTTTCGCACCAATTTTGTGTGGACGTAGGAAACACCAGGCTAGCCCGTTGTGGTATCTCCTTCTTTCCAGCCACCTCTATTCTGTGGAACTCTCTACCATCATCTATTTTTCCCCCTGTATTTAATCTTCCACTTTTCAAGGCTTCCATCCGTCCACCTGAGGGTTGTGCGTTAGGTGTGTGTGTGGTTAAACGAGTTTTCTCCCTATGTGTGTGCCTCCTCCTTGGAAAGGGCTCTGCCCGTGAGTGGTGGCGTTCTGTGAAAAAAAAGTTGCTACAATACACGGGTCTTTCCAATCTTATGATACCTCGCCCCTTTCCCAGAAAACATTATGGTGATTTGATACAGATTTCTTCCATCTGGTTAGCTATATACAGAGTAATGCTCCGCTTCGATGCTTTTGGTAAACATCGATCTGAATTATAAATTTTTAACATAATTTTAGTTGTGCTCTGACTATCCAGTAATTAAGACAACATCTATAAAAGCCATAGTGGTTATGACAGTGTGGCACGTAAGCCAACTACATGCCTGATATTATTTCATTTTGTTGCTCTGCATTTTATTTGAAATAGAACGTGTACTTCGGAATTCTAATGAATATTCTATAACTTCTATCCTTTCTGTCTTCAGTATTATTCATTTTTTTAACACTTTCACACTTGCAGTTATGGATGTCAAAATCCTTGTCAAGTTTTAAAAAAAACATTTTTTTTAAAATTTTTCTCTTCATATATATATATATATATATATATATATATATATATATATATATATATATATATATATATATATATATATATATATATATATATATATATATATATATATATATATATAACTTTCTCCTAGCTATCATAAGTCTTCTTTAAGATTGTATTTCTTGAATTTATGACATAAACTGCATAGTCATTGTTTGCAAACTCCAACTTCTCAATCACTTTGGCATAAATGTCCTTTACAAAACTGCGTGCTTGATAGCTTGTAACCTACTCAACACTTTGTTTTCTTAGGAATAATCTAGATTACAGGACATCTCACATAGATGGTAGTTCAAAAAGGTAGACGTATTAACTAATTTCAATAAATTTGCCCAAATGAGTAAATATTCCTGGCTTAGTTTTCATTTTAGTAGACAATTTAATACACATGAAATACTTGAATACTGCTACTCTGATAAAAATTTACCCCGTCAAGGAAGAAAAATCAATTATTAGATAAGTTTGCTTACTTAATTTCATAAATAAACTTTTTATTAACTGACTGATGTCCGAGTTGAGCATTACGCATATTCTTAATGCTTGATTTTTGTAGTAGACTAATCCAAAGCATGCTTAATGGTAGCGTTGTTGCATTATTCAAATAAGCTTATCTTCAAACTGGTAGATCATACAGTAAGAATGAAGAAAACCTTTGAAACTACGTAATAAGTTTTGATAGCTATGATGTATAACGAATACTTAAGGTGAATCTGTGGTGACGTAAAAGTTAATGGGCTTCTCTTTCTTTAATGGGACTTTTCAAAATCTGCTGCATCGTTTAGTGTTTATTAAACAGTCGTGTCAATAAGCAACATTAATTTAACTCCAGGACAGCAAAATATTAAAAACATACCCCCTTTTTGAGCCTTTCCAAATTTTTTTTATGCTATGGCTTTTGAAGAATTTTGTGAAAGCATTTGATAAATGTGTGAAGGGCTTTAAATATTTATCTCAGATTCTCCCACGATTAAGATAATCTAAACTTAAAGAGGAAACAGTTATCTAAATCAAATCAAAATAATACAACGTCATAATATTTTTGAGATCAAATTAAATCTTAAGGAACTAGCACCTTGGAAATCATTCAAAAAAGTTGCTTAAAAGGTTTCTTGGCTACAAATGAGTTGAATATAGCTATCTGTTCATTGAAAAACTGTTAATAAGCTACAGAAAGTTAGACTGCAGCATGTCACTGAATTTTTATTCCTTACAAATTTGAGTGCCGTAAGCGACGAACATGAAGAACAGTTGCATTAGGATATATTACAAATAGTTAGTATTATCAAGGCAGATGAAATTAATGTCGGATGAGTTACTACTACTGATTCTTAAAAAGAGAATTATCAGTACATAGAAGAAAAAAGTAAATATAAAAAAGTAAAGATAAACAAAAATTTAACAAAATCCAGGAACAAAAATATTTACCTTTGAAAATATGAATATATGTATTTAATATATTATTTTAATTCTTAATTATTTAGATCAAATAAACGCAAAATGCTATCATATTCATTATATTGTCAAAACTTATATAACAAAGATCTTAAAATTACAAACACTTTAATTTTTTTTTTGAAGGGTCGTAACAAGAAATGTGAAGGTGATAGAGAGAAACTAATTTGAAATTCAGAATCAGCATTAAAACACCTGCTTGAGTTTAAGTTCCGAAAATTTACTTTTCATTTGTTGACCAATGTAAATCTATTATATATATATATATATATATATATATATATATATATATATATATATATATATATATATATATATATATATATATATATATATATATATATATATATATATATATATATATATATATATATATATCTTCCAATTTTTCTTCTATTTTATTATTCTAACACATTAAGATAACATCCTATTTTAGAGAGTACCCAAGAGTAATATATATATATATATATATATATATATATATATATATATATATATATATATATATATATATATATATATATATATATATATATATATATATATATATATATATATATATTATGAGCTAGTGATTTATTTCTAGGAAATCTAATTCTAATGATGAAAATTAAGGCCAATGCAAAGGTGAACATATTTTATTTGAACGTTTCGAATCCCAGGAATTCATTTTCAGCTAAAATGAAATTAAAAAAAAAAAAAAAATTAATCCACAAACTTATAAAATTAAAAAATTTCACAAAGGAAAAAATTATTAAGTCAAGACACACCACAATTCATGAGAACATTCTAACGACAGAATAGATTTGAAATCACATGAATTAAGTGACAGGAAAAATTAAAAAGGTTGGTTACTTGATGAAAAAAAGAAGCAAAAAACATAAAAGCACATTCATATACCTATAATTAGCAGAATAAAAACTAAAAATTAAAAAATTCAAATTAGAAATGGACGATTAAAAATAAATACCGATAATAAAAAAATGAACAAAAATAAAAAAATTAAAAAATAGTAAAAACAATAATAAAATAACAATAATAATACCGATAATAATAATAATAATAAATTAATAATAATAATAATAATAAAAAATAATATAACAATAATAATAATAATAATAATTAATAATAATAATAATAAATAAAAAATAAAAAATATAATAAACGAAATAGCAATGATAATAAGGAAAACGACCATAATAAAATAATAAATAATAAAAGTGATTATAAAAATGACAAAAATGAAAAAAATAGAAATAAAAATAAAAAATTAACACACAATAAACAAGCCTAATAACAGCAATAATAAAATTAAAAGTGATAATGAAAATAAAGGTGAAAATAAAAATGCAACTAAACGTAAAAATGAAAGTGAAAATGAAAAATATGAAAATAAAAATGGAAGTGGAAATGAAAATTAAGGTAAAGACGAAATTAAGAATGAAAGTGGAAAAGAAAATGAGAATATAACTGAAAGTAGAAATGTAAGTATAAATAAAAATGAGGGGGAAAATAAAAGTAAAAAAATAAATAAAATGGAAATGAAGATGAAAGAAAATTAAAATAAAAGGGAAAAAGAGAGTGAATATAAAAATAAACGTTAGTAATAATGAAAACAATAAGAATAGCAATAAAATAAAAATGATAAAAGAAATAATAATAATAATAATAATAATAATAATAATAATAATAATAATAATAATAATAATAATAATAATAATAATTATAATAACAATGATAAGAAATACAGTGCAGATTACAAATATAGAGTGACAGTAGAAAACACATAGGTAGTTAAAAATAAAACTACAAATAAAAACGAAAACAAAAGAACAAATAATGAAAGATTATTATATATATATATATATATATATATATATATATATATATATATATATATATATATATATATATATATATATATATATATATATATATATATATATATATATATATATATATATATATATATATATATATATATATATATATATATATATATATATATATATATATATATATATATATATATATATATATATATATATATATATATATACCTTTTTCCCTTTATCTCCTCCTTGATCCTAATCCTAATACCAATCTTAAAATAGCTATATATTTTTATTCACACCCACCATGTTTCTCACTATTTTGCTTAACTGCTGACATTCTAATTCTTTTTCTTTTTGTTATTATGTTAATCCCCTCCAACAAGCAATATCTCTTGAGTTGATGGTGGAGCCTGGTATCTTTTCTTGCTCATTTCCTCCGAATGTCCCATATGTCGAAAAAATGCATCCAAGTGACTTTTGGGCATCTTATTGGCAAAGATCGTAGAAAGGCGATGACGCATCTTCGTGGAATTAATAGTATGAGGGAGGCTAGCTTTTGAACAAATATAATTTTATGTCGCTACTCCCATCTGCATGTGCTTCAGAATTTTGTGTATGTGGAAAACAAAATACATTACCAGGATTAATTCCTACTCTTGTCCTAATCTCTTTATCTTGCAATGCTATAATAGATAGAATACATGTTTTTGGAGTTAAAATGGGAACACGAGAATTCCCCTTTCCTCGCACCCAAGCTAATTTATATGACTTTAGAAGAAGTTTTGCTTTCTTATCGTTCATTTTAATAAATCATTTGGCATCCATTTATTGTTTAAAGCATCTTCCCATTTTTCCGAAGTTAAACTTGCAACTTCATTCACTCTACGGGCATTCCAAAATGTTTTCTTGCAAATGACTGCTCTTTTTGCCCAAAGAAAATCATTAACCGTCCACTGACTCGTTTCTAGATATTTCAGTTTTTTGTCTATGAAATCATCCACTATAGTAACTTCCTTATCAGTCGGTTGTTTTTCGGGTTTGATTAGATCATACACTCGATTATCAACATAATTCTGTGCCTCTGCGAAATGAAGGTTCCAATTCAATTGAAGTTGAGTCAAAAAGAAACTTACATTTTCTAAAGCATCCTTATCTTTATTTGACCCGAGTGTTGGAACACTTGATTTCTTGTTTTTATGAATTTCTTGCGTTTCTTCATAACTCTCTGAAATTATAATAAACAATTACTACCATTAGAGTAACTAGAGAGAGGGGCGTATGCTCTCCCAATTATATATATAATTACTACTCTTTCTTTAAACCTTCGACTTTCAACTGCGTTAACATAATTATGATTATCTTATATTATCTTTAAATGTGACAGCGTAATTCTCAATAACAGTTTCTCCCAACTGAAAAACACGCATAATTTCTCCAAACATAGATTTTCTAAGCAAAGCTGGGAAAGGAACCAGTTTACTTTTTCTAAACATTTTTAAAAAAAAAACTTTGCTCACCAATAGAAATTGCATTATTTTCGAAGGGTAATTGTGAAATTTGAAGATTTGGTTGTTTTAAGTTCCCTGTCGAAACTTTGATGACAACAACTTCTTTCACTTCTGCATCTTTTTCTGAAATTATGATAAATAATCACACAAATATGACAAAGTTTGGTAAAATTACTCATATCATTATAATATAGGTAACGGTTTATGAATTATCAAACCAAGAATTAGTTTGACAAACATTCTCATTCTTTAATTATGGAAACTTAAATATAAATTCAGAATATGAGAATGAACAAAATAAATAGCTAAAAACATATATTACCAAACTAAAATAAAAATTAATTGCCTATCACCTCATAAACGATAATTTAAGCTTGACAAAAAGAAGAAAATTAAACAGTATTTGAATGTTTATAAAAGTCTAAAAAAACTAAACTTAAATGTTTTAAAACAAAAAACAAAAGTAATTAAAAAGCATAAAAAATAATGAGAAAACGAAGAATATTGAGTAGATTGCAAAGAGTCATATTTTAAAGAAAAATTCGTTATGCTTCCAAGGGAACTTTTTCAATGTGTAAAAGATTTTTAGACACAATAAAAGAAAAGATAGTGAATGGTAGAGTGAAAATTGAATACCATTATTAATTAAAAAATAAAAGATTTTGCTACGTATTCGGCATATAATAGTCACAAAACATTTAATATATATATATATATATATATATATATATATATATATATATATATATATATATATATATATATATATATATATATATATATATATATATATATATATATATTATATATATTTTTTACACATCACCACCACTCACGGGCAAAGCCCTATTCAAGGAGGGGGTGTTAAAAGAATAAAAATGAAAGTAAATAGAGTACAAAATCCAGAAAATAAAAACCACCCCTACAGTACCCACCTAACGCAAATTTCTCAGGTGGGCGCAGACGCGAGCTTTAAAGAAATTGAGATTAAATGCAGAGGGAAATACAGAAGATGGAAGAGAGTTCCACAAGACAGAGGTAGCAGGAAAGAAAGAGGCACCACAGCGAACAAGTCTGGAGTTGCCTATGTCCACGCAAAATTGATGCGCGGACATTGCACCCCTTGTGCTGCGAGGAAGCCGTAAAGGTGGAGGTACACGGGTGGATAGTTCCCTCGAGCATTTGCCACTGTAGTACCTATAGAAAAGTGACAAGGCACCAACATCACGTCGCAAAGATAAAGAATCAAGAGAATTAGAAAGAGTGGAACAGTTTATAAGTCTTTTAGCCTTTGACTCAACCCTATCCAAAAGACGGGTGAAACCTGAGCCACCCCAGATATGAGAGCAGTACTCCATACAAGGGCGGATGAGACCCTTGTATAATTGGAGTAACTGCGAGGAAGAAAAAAATTCTCGCAGTCTAAACAGAACTCCCAGCTTCTTTGAGGTCGCCCTAGCAACCATTGTGATATGAGGTTTCCAAGGCATTTTTTTATTTATGTGAAGGCCAAGGATGTTTATATTGTCAACAGGAGAGACGGGAGAACCATCGAAAGAAATAGAAAAGTTAGGTGTCTTTGAGAGAGAGATTTCTAGAAGTTGAGTTTTTAAAGAGTTGAATTTCACAAGGTTGAGACGACCCCACTGGGAAATTCTATCCAGATCTGCAAGAATGGAATCGGAAAGATGTAGACGAGAAGCAACTCTAGATGCAAAGGAAGGAGCAGATTTGAAATGAGTAGAAGAATGGAGGGTTGAGTCATCGGCATATGAATGTATAGGGTTAGATGAACAGCTGAGAAGATCATTAATGAAAAGTAAGAATAGAGTAGGAGACAAGACAGAACCCTGAGGAACACCACTATTGACAGGAAAGGAAGAAGTCGCTCCATCAACAACAGCCGAAATGGAA
>SEYY01000416.1:32827-42827 GCA_009176605.1 Armadillidium nasatum
TATATATATATGTGTGTGTGTGTGTGTGTGTGTGTGTGCGCCGGTTATTTGCTAATTTGGAGTCTTTGAATTCTCTACTTTAACTTAAGCTCTCTTGCAATTCATACTAAATTCATTTGTTCTGTTATTATCTCTAATTCGTTGATATCCAGCTTTTACTATTTAAGCTCCAAAATAGAGCACATTGTTTCTTCTCCTTTCTCCGAAATCATCATTTTAGGTGATTTTAATGTTCACCACCGCCAATGGCTTTTATCTAGTTCTCATGATCCAGCCGGTGAACTCGCCTACAACTTTTCTATTCAGAACAACCTTGAGCAGTTGGTGCAACTCCCTACCCATATCCCTGACCCCCTTGCTGAGGAACCCAACATACTTGATTTTTTCCTTACTCCTTATCATTCTCCTTATACTGCTAAACTCTCTCCTCTTCTGGGTTCATCAAATCACCTTCGTATCTCCGTATCTTGTTCTGTCTCTTCAAGTCTTCCACAAGAACGGCCACCGCCTTCGGCGAGGAGACGTTTCTGACACTCCGGTGCTGCTAGTTGGTCTGACTTGCGGTTGTACTTCTTTGAAATCCCATGGAATGATTATTACTTTAGTGGGAGGGGTCCCTCGAAGTTTGCTCAGCGTATAACCGAGGTGATTCTCTCTGGCATGGAGGCGTACATTCCATATTCTTTCCCTTCTACTAAACCTAATAAACCTTGGTTTAATTCTGCTTATTCTCCGGCTATCCGCCGTAGGGATGCTACCTTCAGAGATTACCGTCGTCTTCAAACTCCTGAAACTCATTCAATTTATATTTCATCCCGGAATCGTGCAAAATCTATTCTTTTTCTTTTCTCCAAAAATGCAATAATCTTTGTGGCTCCTCTTCCTCTTGCCCTTTCTGGCATTTTGCAAAAAATGTCAACTCTAACTTTGCTTTTCCTCTTTCCCTCCTCTAGTTTATTCTGATACCACAACTGCCAGTTTACTTTCTACTAAGGCTGAACTCTTCACTCATACTTTTGCCTCTAACTCTACCTTAGACGATTCAGTAGCTATTCCTAATCCTTCACCCCCTCCAACTCATTTATGCCTAACATTGTAATTTCATCTAAAGATGCCATTTCTGCTCTCTCTGAGCTTAACACTAAGAAGGCGTATAGTCTTGATGATATTCCTCCTATGGTTCTCAAAACTTGTGCTTCCGAGCTTGCATCCTGACTTGGTAAACTATTTCTTCTTTGCCTTTCTACTTCGACATTCCCTTTTTGCTAGAAACGTGCGCTCATTCAGGCTATGCCGAAGAAGAGGGACCCCTCTCAACCCTCTGACTATCGTCCTATTTCTTTAACCTCCGTTCTTTCTAAAATTATCGAATCTATCATTAACAGGAAAATTTGGAAACACCCTTATTCTTCTAATCTTATCACTGATCGCCAGTATGGCTTTCGTAAAGAACGTTCTACTAGTGATCTTTCCCTACTTTCTGACTCTTAGTCCTCCGCTCTTCGGTGTTTCGGTGAATTTTTTGCTGTTGCGCTAAACATATTGAAAGCCTTCGATAGAGTCTGGCACAAAGCTTTAATTTTCAAACTTCCCTCTTTCGGAATCTATCCTTCTCCCTAATTCCCTTTCCTGTCGTTTATTAGCAGCTGTTGTAGACGGCCACCGTTCTTCCTTTAAATCTATAAATAGTGGTGTTGACCAAGGATCTGTCGTATCTTCAACTTTTTTTCTAATTTTCATCAATGATCTTCTCTCTAAAACTTCGTCTCCTACACACCCCTATGCCGATGACTCCACCCTTTATTACTCCTTTCAATTTAAAAGACATCCCTCCCAACAACAGTTGATAGATTCAAGAAGGATGGCCTTGGAGCAACTGACCTCTGATCTTTCTCGTATTTCAAATTGGGGCAGAGAAAACATGGTCGCTTTCAATGCCTCAGAAACTCAATTCCTCCATCTTTCTACTCGACACAATCTTCCACACAACTATGATATCTTCTTCGAAAACGCTCAACTCAAACCTTCATCTGTCGTCAATATTCTAGGTGTTTCTTTTTCTCGTGATCTTTCTTGGAAAGATCACATTATTTCTCTCTCTAAACAAGCTTCTAAGAGGTTGGGTGTTCTGAGGCGCCTTCAGAAGTACTTCACGCCAGCCCAGTTGCTTGCTCTGTTTAGAGGTGTTGTTCGCCCCTATATGGAGTATGCGTCACACATCTGGGGTGGTTCCACTCATACAGCTATTCTCAAAAAGGTGGAGTCTAGGGCCTTTCGTCTTATAAACTCTTTTGCTCTTACTAACTCTCTCCAATCTCTTTCTTCCCGTCGAAATGTTGCGTCACTTTCTCTATACTATCGCTATTACAACGGACATTGCTCTTCTGAACTCTCGCGTCGCATGCCTCCTCCATTGAGAAGTCCTCGTGCGACAAGACTTTCTACAGAGTCTCATCCTTTCTCTCTCCAACTCTCTGACTTAACCGCTGTGCTCAATCTTACATGTATTCTACAGGTAAAGTCTGGAACACTCCTCCCTTTATCTGTTTTCCCAACTTCCTTTGACTTGCAAACTTTTAAGGGCCGTGTGTCGGGTCACGTCGGCCATTAGCAACCAGATTCAGAATGTTATCCAATTCTGGTGGAATTTGGTGGGCTTCCGGCCTTTGCAAACCAGAGGAAACAAAAAAAATTATATATATATATATATATATATATATATATATATATATATATATATATATATATATATATATATATATATATATATATATATATATATATATATATTATTAAATGCTATTTGTTTGAAGCGAGATATAGATAGCCTCCCAAACTTTGGGAATTTTTGAAATTTGGCAAATAATGGACCGTCTTGAAGGCTGTATCTCGAAACCAACGAATCGCATTGAATAAAATATAGAGAGGAATTTACAGCCCCATCCCTCCTCTATATACCCACTAAAAAAATGCTATAGTTGTAGTTTTTTGTTTTAATTTTTTGTCCAAAAAGGTGGATTAAGAAAAAAAATTCGATAGTTGTTCAGTTTTGGGCTTATAATATTTTTTCTATAACTCTGGGAACAAAAGTCTGTTACAAGTTTTTGTTGCCAATAGAATTCTGAATATACAGTACAAATTTCAGGCCATTCCAAAAAGTGGTTTGGCCCCGCTATTCATTTGAAAATTGTCAAATTTCCTAAAAGAAAAAAAAAAAAAAATTTTTTAATAGTTATAAACTCAGAAAAACGCTAGAAATAGACTTTTTTTCACCGGGGAAAAAAGCTATTTATACTGAAAATTTTCAGGAGAATCGGCTGAAAATTTAAAAAAAAAAAATTTTTTAAATTGGATTGTCCCCTCAAGTATAATTAGCCATTTTAACCCCGGCCGGCAAACCCCGGTTTTCCCAGATTTTTAACCGGGGCCGGGGTTAGCCGGGGCCCCGGTCGGTTCCTATATATATATATATATATATATATATATATATATATATATATATATATATATATATATATAATATATATATATATATATATATATATATATATATATATATATATATATATATATATATATATATATATATATATATTATATATATATATATATATATATATATATATATATATATATATATATATATATCTTTCTTAATCCCTTGTTGAGCTTAAAAATACATTCGACTATTAAAGTTTTTATTTTAATTTTAGCATTGAACAATTATTTATTAATAGATGTTAATTAAGACACAATGAATGGTTGAGCTTTCGTGCTCTTCACTGAGTCACTTCTTCAGAACTGACTGTGAATGGATGGTCATCAACTTCAGGTCCATTTGTATTGTCATGGGTTCTATGTGGAAAGCACGAAAGCTCAACCATTCATTGTGTCTTATTTAACATCTATTAATAAATAATTGTTCAATGCTAAAATAAAAATAAAAACTTTAATAGTCGAATGTATTTTTAAGCTCAACAAGGGATTAAGAAAGAATAAAACCTAGATTACGGTAATCTCTAGTAATCTATAAATAATATATAAATAATATATATATATATATATATATATATATATATATATATATATATATATATATATATATATATATATATATATATATATATATATATATATATATATATATATATATAATATATATATATATATATATATATATATATATATATATATATATATATATATATATATATATATATATATATATATATATATATATATATATATATATATATATATATAACCCTCATTAATTAGTGATAATTAATATCTTTATTGATAGTAGAAGAAATCTTTACAAATAAGTGATCCGAGAAATAAAAAATAAAAAAAGTCTCGAGTATTAATTTTGAAATCTGACAAAATGGAATGAAAGAATACATATTTTCTACCATCAAGTCTGACAAAAAGAAAACGATTATTGATTTGCATTCTGGTAAATGAAAATTGCCATCACTGAAAATATTAGTAGTATTGAATCAATTAAAATAATACAGGTATAGATATAATAAAATTATAAGTCTAGCAAAATATTTTCATATTGGTGATTCAACTTTTTAAATTAAATAAGAGGCTCCATTCATTCGATTTAATATTTGAATGTATTTTAAAGCAATGTTTTTTGTAGTCAATGGCAGATTATATATATATATATATATATATATATATATATATATATATATATATATATATATATATATATATATATATATATATATATATATATATATATATATATATATATATATATATATATATATATATATATATATTATATATATGTTTTAAACCTAGTGTGTTTCATATTCAGGTAAAAGATTGATAAGGAAGGGAGGCTAAGAATATTTAGGAATATAAGATGAAAGATTTTTGAGGTTTTTGGTAATTTTATAGGGGGAGGACGTAGCGCATTCCGAAGCGATGAAAGTACCCCCCACTGGGCTTAACACACGGGGTGATAGGAGGGGCTAGACCATTCCGTTTCACTCCGTTGACCTTTGGAACGTTCCTTTTCGCGTTTCATTTTCTCAGAGGGTCTCTAGTGTACCCTTGACTCACATTGGAGTGCCTATGCTCCAACCTTCCTCCTTCTTCACATGTGTCCTACAATATTTACAAACGCTTATACTTACATTACCTATTAAATTAATCAAAATGGCAAAACATAAATCTGCCTCGGAGAATCCAAGAGGGGCGGATTCCAAATATAGCCCCTCATCCACTCCTTCCCCCATCACCACTTGGGAGTTGGTGGCCTCCGGTGATGGGGATGGCGCCACCAAGATCTCTAAGCCGACTTGCCCTGGTGCACGGTCTTCGTTTTTCATTAATTTCTGCAACATTCGCGGTCTTTTTTCTAATCTCCACTTTATCGAACACCACCTCTCTTCTTCTAGACCTCATCTCTTGTTCTTAACTGAAACTCAGGTGTCTGAGTGCTCTGACAGCAAACCCTACTCTGTTTTCTCCTACTGTCTCTATCCTCAATTTTCAGCCAAAGGCGGACGTTGCGCATATGTGCGCAATGATGTTGTCTGTTCCCGTGTCTTTAATTTGGAGTCTTCTGAATTCTCTACTCTATGGTTTAAACTTTCTTCCAACTCAACTACTAAATTCATTTGCTCCGTCTATTTATCTCCTAACTCTACAGACTATTCAAAATTCTTCGACTATCTTAACCCCAAAATAGAACACATTCTTTCTTCTTCTCCTTTCTCCGAAATCATCATTTTAGGCAATTTCAATGTTCACCACCGCCAATGGCTTTCATCTAGTTCTCATGATCCAGCTGGTGAACTCGCCTTCCAATTTTCTATCCAGAACAACTTGAGCAGTTGGTGCATCTCCCTACCCGTATCCTTGATCGTCTTGGTGATGAACCCAACATTCTAGACCTTTTTCTAACTTCTAATCCTTCTCCTTATACTGTTAAACTCTTTCCTCCTCTGGGTTCATCCGATCTTCTTCTTATCTCCGTATCTTGTCCTGTCTCTTCAAGTCTTCCGCAAGAACGGCCCCAGCCTTCGGCGAGGAGACGTTTTTGGCATTTCGGTGCCACTAACTGGTCTGACTTGCGGTCGTACTTTTCTGATTTTCCATGGAATGATTACTGTTTCCGTGGGAGGGGTCTCTCTCAGTGTGCAGAGCGCATAACCGAGGTGATTCTCTCTGGCATGGAGGCGTACATTCCATATTCTTTCCTTCCACTAAACCTAATAAACCTTGGTTTAACTCTGCTTGTTCTCGTGCTATCCGTCGCAGGGATGCTGCCTTCAGGGATTACCGTCGTCTTCAAACTCCAGAAACTCACGCAACTTATATTTCATCCCGGAATCGTGCAAAATTTATTCTTCGAGACACCAAAAACTCTTTTCTCCGTCGCAAATGCAAAAATATTTCTGGCTCCTCTTCCTCTCGCCCTTTCTGTCATTTTGCAAAAAATGTCAACTCTAACTTTGCTTCTTCCTCTTTCCCTCCTCTAGTATCTTCTGACGGTTCAACTGCCATTTTCCCTTCCTCTAAAGCCGAACTCTTTGCTCAAACTTTTGCCTTAAATTCAACCTTAGACGATTCCAGAGCTGTTCCTACTCCTTCAACCTCCTCCAACTCATTTATGCCTATAATTGTAATTTCTTCTAAAGACGTCACTTCTACACTCTCTGAGCTTAACACTAAGAAGGCGTACGGTCCTGATGGTATCCCTCCTGTGGTTCTCAAAACTTGCGCTTCCGAGCTTTCACCCTGCCTTGGTAAACTATTTCGTCTATGTCTTTCTACTTCAACCTATCCTTCTTGCTGGAAACGTGCGCTCATTTAGCCTGTGTCGAAGAAGGGGTACCCCTCTCAACCCTCTAACTATCGCCTATTTCTTTAACATTCGTTCTTTCTAAAGTTTTCGAATCCATCCTTAACAGGAAGATTTGGAAACATCTCAATTCTTCTAATCTTATCTCTGATCGCCAGTATGGCTTTCGTAAGAAACGCTCTACTGGGGATCTTCTTTCCCTTCTCTCTGACTCTTGGTCCTCCGCTCTTCGGCATTTCGGTGAATCTTTTGCTGTGGCGCTGGACATATCGAAGGCTTTCGATAGAGTCTGGCACAAAGCTTTGATTTCCATACTTCCCTCTTTCGGAATCTATCCTTCTCTCTGATTTCCTTTCTGGTCGTTCTATAGCAGCTGTTGTAAACGGCCACCGTTCATCCTATAAATCTATTAATAGTGGTGTTCCTCAAGGATCTGTCCTATCCCCAACACTTTTTCTAATTTTCATTAATGACCTTCTCTCTATTACTTCATCTCCTATCCACTCTTATGCTGATGACTCCACCCTTCATTACTCTTTTCATTTTGAAAGGCGCCCCTCCCAGCAACAGTTAATAGAGGCAAGGAGGGTGGCCTTGGAGCAACTAACCTCTGATCTCTCTCTCATTTCAAATTGGGGCAGAGAAAACATGGTCGCTTTTCAATGCCTCAAAAACTCAATTCCTCCATCTCTCTACTCGACACAATCTTCCACACAACTACGATATCTTCTTCGAAAACACGCAACTCAAACCTTCATCTCTCCTTAATATTCTTTCTCGGAAAGATCACATTATCTCTCTTTCTAAACAAGTTTCTAAGAGGTTGGGTGTTCTGAGGCGCCTTCAGTATTTCTTCACACCACCCCAGTTGCTTGCTCTGTATAGGGGTGTTGTTCGCCCCTGTATGGAGTATGCGTCACACATCTGGGGTGGTTCCACTCATACAGCTCTCCAGGAAAAGGTGGAGTCTAGAGCTTTACGCCTTATCAACTCTCCTGCTCTCACTAATTTTCTCCAATCTCTTTCTGCCCGTCGAAATGTTGCGTCACTCTCTCTATACTATCGCTATTACAATGGACACTGCTCTTCTGAACTCTCTCGTCGCATACCTCCTCCATTAAGAAGGGTTCGTGCGACTCGTCTTTCTACACAGTCTCATCCTTTCTCTGTCCAACTCTCTGACCCCAGACTTAACCGCTTTGCTCAATCTTACATGTAATCTACTGGTAAAGTCTGGAACACACTTTCTTCATCTATTTTCCCAATTTCCTATGATTTAGGCACCTTCAAACGCCGTGTATCAAGTCATGTCGGCCTTTGATTTGACCATGTTCCCGACTTTCCCCCCAACTCTGGTGGAACATTAGTAGAGGTGAAATAAATAAAAAAAAAAATTAAGTATAGGAGTCTCATTATTAAAATAAATACAAATAATATTCAAACCTTTTTAAAAAGTCGAAATTGTCCAAGGTAAGGTGTTAAAATCGTTATGTCATCATTTGTGTAATCTTGATAAAGAAAATGACGACAAAGACCCAAAAGAAACTTTGCTTCATGAGGATTTTCGTAACTTTGAAATTCTTGGACAGGCTGAGAAAAATATTTTTTATTATGAAAAGTCGCAAAAATTCTTTATACACCCAGGATTAAATTAGGATACAGTTAATAATACAATTAAACAATGAATATAAATTGAAAATTTTTTAAATCAAACTCTTTTAAAATATAATTAAAATTTTAAATTAAATTTTCTTACATTCTAACTAAAAATTACGCAGTAACCCAATATTATTTTAATTATGCATTAAGTAAAATGATCACATCCAAGATGACCAACCAAAGCATTAGGAAAGAGCTTCAATAACCCCAATTATAAAATCATCAGACAAAGATGCTTCACACAAAATTACACTACTATTAACGATGAATATGAAAACCACATACAATTACTTACAGGACTTTCATAAACATTATGATCTATGAAAAAAAGATTTTTTTTCATTCCTTTGACATCTGGATGCGAGAAAACCGATTCATGATCTTTTAAGTTCTTGTAAATCGTTGGGACAAGAAGATTCGATATGGAGGGTCGCATTCTATGCTGATACTCCAAAGTATGGTATCTGAAGTGTATAACAAGTTTTAGCTATGATGATACAACTAATATTCTTTCTTAAAGCCATATAAACACTTTTTTTTCACATTATATATATATATATATATATATATATATATATATATATATATATATATATATATATATATATATATATATATATATATATATATATATATATATATTATATTATTTTGTTTTAAACCTAGAACATTTCTTGGGAAGTAAAAAATTTTATGTACTTAAAAATTATTGTAGAAGGTTGTTGTTTCTGATCCCAAAATCACCAACAGATAAAGTTTTGGCCTTAATTTACAAATATTTATTCTCTCACTTTCAAACTTATCAAGTAATGAATATTGTTAACAAGCTAAATAATGATTCATTATTTTAAAAGATTCATTTTTTTTAATTTTTAAAATTTCATTTGATAAAACTTTTTTAGTAAAATTTATTTTCAATAAAGAAACAGAAATAAAAATATAGTTGCACACTGAATTACATAGATATCAAGCATTGATGGTTGAAAACATTTCTCAGAAGCACAAACTTAACATAAAAAATATAAAAATCACCACTACTATGTCAGTAAAAGATTGCAGATTCATACTATCATTTCGTGTTATATTTACTGGCTAAATGAGTGGAATACATGGAATAAATTCAAGCAAAGTTTATAATACAAGTAAAAAAAACTCCACTTACTTGTAAAGTCATTTACAAGTTGATAGATATACTGTTGAATAAAGATATATTAAAACACATTTGCCTTATTAATAAACATTCTTTGAGTGTCAAAAAATAGCTTAGATGTTTAGGATTAAAAGTTACATTAATAACTTGCTTAATGTTAACCTGTGAACTAATTTGGCATTTTAAAGTTTCTTAAAAAAAAAAAAAAAAAAAAATCGCCAAAACGAAATAATTTAGTCTCAAACAGATTAAAAAAAAAAAAAAAGAAAAAAATAAAAAAAGCACTTCCCTTGGAAAAACTGCTTGAAATATGACAATATTACCTCCACTGATTTTCAATCTTTTGAAACAATATAATATTACAG
>SEYY01000416.1:47827-60327 GCA_009176605.1 Armadillidium nasatum
TCCATCTGCACTTTGGCCTTCCTCTCCCTCTACTTCCCTCAACATCGGATTTCAGCATTCTACACACCATCCTATCTTCATCCTTTCTACACACATGCCCAAACCACCTTAGTACACCCTCCTCTGCTCAATCAACCATTTTCCTTCTCCATCCACATATCTCTCTTATTCTATCGTTTCTGATCCTATCTACTCTTCTCAAACCACATATCGCTCTTTGTCCCTTCATCTCAAATACATTCAATCTTTTCCTCACCTTTCATCATCCATATTTCACACCCATACATTACAGATGACAAACACACACACTCAAACATTCGTACCTTATTCCTTTCCTATCCCCCATTTTCCATCCACCAACATTCCCAAATTTTTGAGTTACCTGAATTCTTCCACCTCCTCCATTCTGTCCCCCATCTCTACCCCCCATTCCTCTCCTCTCACAACAACCTCTTCACCCCCATTTCTCATTACTTTAATTTTTCCTCTGATTGCTCATTTCTCCACAAATTCTCTCACCAACATTCTCAATTTTTTTCCCAGAATCCGCCACAAACACTCCCAAACAGTTGAATATTTATCTAACATTCACCCTCCCCACTTCTCAGCCTACCCTTCCCTTCTCTCCCCTCTCCTTTTCCCTAACTACACCATCCATCAACAGGTTAAACAACCATGGGGATATTACACAACCCTGTCTCAACCCCACTCCTACATTAAACCAATCAGTAAGCTCCTTCTTCACTCTCGTTCTAGTTATCATAAAAGGCTTTGATCCCTTTCAATAAACTTCCTCTCACCTCCCATCCCTCTCTCAATTTTCTCCTACATACCCTATCATGCACTTTCTCCAAATCTATAAAGCATGCATATTCTACTTTACCTTTCTCATGCAATTTCTCACCAATCATCCTTAGCGTAAACACCTAGTCCATACATCCCTTACCTTCTCTAAAACCCTCTTGTTCTTCTCCCATCCCCTCTCTTGTCATTAATACCCTCCCATAAATCTTCCTTACCACACTCAACAGATTATTTCCCTATAATATTTACACACTTTCGTATCTCCTTTTCCTTTAAAAGCATCCTACCATTCCTGAGGCACTCTCTCTTCTTCCTAACACACATTAAATATTCTAACCAGCCAGTTAACCAAATCTCCAGCTCCTTCCCTTTTCATTTCCCATAAATAGTCTATTCCTGCTGACTTTCCCTTTTCACCTCCTCTCTACTAATACTCCTTTTCTATTTCTCCTCTCTAATCACTCTGCTCCCATACAATAATTCACTAAAGTATTTCCTCCATCTCTCTCCCACATCATTCTCTCCTTGTATTAACTCACCATCCTCCCCCTTCACTCCCTCTCCCTGCTCTTCTTTTGCTCATATATATATTATATATATATATATATATATATATATATATATATATATATATATATATATATATATATATATATATATATATATATATATATATATATATATATATATATATATATATATATATATATATATATATATATATATATATAAATAAAAAAATATATAATAATGAACCAAACGTTTAAGTGCAACTGAAGAAAAAGCGTCAAGCTTACCGCTTATATCTTCCTTAATCGTAGAATTCTGGCAAAAATGATAAGCGTTTTTACGCATGAGCGAGAGTAAAATTGCGGCACTTTTATAACGGTAAAGGCGGCCGCTTAAGAAACTCTGTTATACTTTTAATTTTTAAATAGAAAAAACTCTCGGATTTATACTTTCAACTTAAGAAATTATGATTTTATCAGTTGTATCTTGTCCCATCAGTCGCATAAACAGTTGCATTACCTAGCATACCCTGAATACACTCTTCTGATATATATATACTTAAATAATAATAAACAAAAAGTTACTTATTAGCTGCTCCTAATGACAATGACCACCCTCCCCGCCCACTTTGGGAATCGCTGGGCTATGCATTGAATTTGTATAATTTTGTAGGGATAATCACTATTCGTCATTTAGCTCAATACATATTCTTTACCGAAGTAAATTTCACTAATAAAGGTTTCCAAAATACCCGCAACTCTCATCGATGGTCTGACGATAATACCAACAAAATAGTCGAAATAAATTTTCCCACTCATTTTTCAGTTAACATGTGGTGTGGGATTGTCGATAGCCATTTAATTGGTCCTTTCATTATTGAGAATCACCTACTAGAAGAACGTTATTTGGAATTTTTGCAAAATAAGTTACAAGGTCCATTAGAAGATGTTCCTTTAAACATAAGAAAATGCTATGCACTATCAGCAAGATGGAATTTCCACATTTTGTTCGCCAGGTCGCACAATATTTGAATGGGACTTTTCCAGAAGGACAGACTGGTCAAGGTGGGTCTATTAGTTGGCCGGAAAGGTTTCGAGACTTCACACCATTGGATTTTTGTTCATGGGGCTGGTTGAAAAGTGAGGTATACAAAAGAATGGTGGACAATCGAGGTGTACTAATTAGCCATATTTTGAGTGTTGCAGTTTAAATAAAAGAAAAATGAGGAGAACTTAAGAGCGCAACAATTGATATTTGCAGAAGAACCAAAAAATGTAGAGATCCATAATGGTACATTTGAAATGTTTTATAAAATATATGGTCTTTTCAAATAAACTTGCATTAGCATGCTTGACCATATTTAAACCTTTGGAAAGATGTAAATCATATAATTCAATAACAAATGAAAATCGGATTATATATATTATATATATATATATATATATATATATATATATATATATATATATATATATATATATATATATATATATATATATATATATATATATATATATATATATATATATATATATATATATATATATATATATTAATATTATTATAATTACAGTGAAATGGGCTTGTTAATTGAAAGTTGAAGGCGTTTATGAGAAATTATAGTGCTAGTGGGGAGTACTTGCAATTAGGAACCGACCGGGGCCCCGGCCCCGGCCCCGGCCAACCCCGGCCATTTTTACTGACCCCGGCCCCGGCCCCGGCCCCGGCCAAAAATCAAGGAAAACCGGGGTTGCCGGCCGGGGTTAAAATGGCAAATTATACTTAAATTTTTTTTTTTTTTTTTCAAATTTTCAACCGATTCTGCTGAAACTTTCAGTTATATAGATTTTTTACCGGTAAGAAAAGTCCATTTCTAGCTTTTTTCCGAGTCTATTACGGTTAAAAGTTTTTTTTTTTTTTTTTTTTTTTTTTTTTTTGAAATTTTACCCTTTTTTAATTGAATGGCGGTGCCAAACCACTTTTTAGAATGAGCTGAAAATTGGACTATTTATTCAAAATTAAATGGGATACAAAAGTCTCTAATACACCTTTGTTCCCAGAGTTATAGGAAAAATGTTATAAGCCAAAAACTGACCAACTATGGAAAAAAAAATGTTTTTTGAACTAAAAAAATCAACCTTTTCAGACAAAATTAAAAAAAAATAACTATAACATTTCCTATTTTTGGTGTGTATAGAGGAGGGGTGGGGCTACAAATTCCTCTATGTACTTTATTCGATGACATTCGTTGGTTTTGAGATATAGCCTTCAAAAAGGTCCATTTTTGGCCAAATTTCAAAAATTCCCAAAGTTTGAGAGGCTATATCTCGCTTCAAACAAAGAGCATTTAAATATGCACTAAATAAATATTGTTGCCCTGCCCTCTTCTAAACAATATTCACAAATAAAAAAAAATAGTAGGTAGCGTTTTTTATAAATAATTTTTTCCTCTAGAAGGGTACGAATTTTGCAAAAAAAATTTCAAGTGCTTATATAACTTTTTTCTAGACGTGATATCAAAAACCTATTCCCACCAATGCAAGAAATTGGGGCAAAGGTATTCAGCAAAATTTTCAGCTCATGTGGACCAGTGGTTTGATCCAGTTATTCATTTTTTTCAACTTTGGGTCCAAATAAGTTTCAAACCTTTATAGACTCAAAAAAAATGCTCGAAATCAACTCAGAACTTCGTGAAAAAATTCACATACTTTGAAAATTTCAGCTCAATCAGTCAAATAATAAAAAAAAAAAATTCAAACAAAATATAAGAAAATTAAGATTTTTTTTCTTTTCTGTTTCTTTTGACCGCTCCTTTTCTGCTAGTGAATGTTCATCTTTGTGTTTTGATTTTAGATACTCCAAAAGATTTGGTTCTAATTTTTTTACTTGTAGCACCCGGAGGTTCTCTTCTAATTTTCTGACTGCAGATGTTAACATTTAGCTATTTCGAGCCTATCCTGAAACATTGTAAAGTATTCAAATACTGCAGAAGCTGATCTTTTAGCCATATTGACTGAAAGTATAAACAAAATAATAATTTTTAAATAATGCAGCTAAATGATACAAGTTTGATACATGGCAATAAAATAACAATGATATGCATAAATACAGGTTAAATTGATAATTTTATATCCTACATTTTTTCAAACTTTACCTTAGGGTCTTACTTAAGTAAACCCGTTGAATCACTATTATGAATTAGAATATTTTTTTTTAATTTTTGTACTTTTTTTAAACTTTAACTATACAAAACTGTAATTTTTTCATTTTTTTGTTGAGAAAATGCATATAATCATTAATTTAAGTGAATGTTGACTATTCTACTCCTTCCTTACAATTAAATAAACCTTATATCTAATTTTCTTAACCTTAAATTTCAGTGCTTTTAACCTCTTTACAAATTTTAGAAAACCCTGGCCAGAACCCCGGCCCCGGCCAAATTTGGGTGACCCCGGCCCCGGCCCCGGCCCCGGCCAAATTCCAACCCCGGTCGGTTCCTACTTGCAATGTGTATTTTATATATATATATATATATATATATATATATATATATATATATATATATATATATATATATATATATATATATATATATATATATATATATATATATATATATATATATATATATATATATATATATATATATATATATATATATATACTATACCTATAGGAGGAGCCAAATCATGTAGTATATTATTATACTGTGCTGCTGCTGTTGTGGTCATCCCAACAACATGAACATTTTTCATGATATCAAGATATACTAAATCTTTTTGAGACAATAATGATTTATTTAATTGACAAATTTCTTTCTCTAATTCTGGTAATTTTTTTTGGTAGTTTTGCACTAATTGAAATTTCCAAAAATTATACAGCTTAAATCTATCAGCAAAACTTAAATTATGAAGAAATCTATTCTGCAGAGCTCTGCATTCCTTCATAGTGAATGGTATATTCTGGCCTACTTGTAATGCATTCTCAACATCTCTTAAAAGATTTTCTAGGTAAAGTTTTTCATTTTTTGATTTGCTCTTTTTCATACAATCTTCTAGTTTCTTTAGATTTATTTCAAATGTAAGACGTTTACTTCCAACAAATAAATTTTTCCCATAATTTGAATCCACGTGACCACCGTCATCAAGGATTCTATGATACTCTTCAAGCCTTCTAATTTGTTCATCCAATTCATCATCTTCATCCCACATCTCAGTGCCAAACGTTTTGCTTTTGGCAGGATAAAAATTATCTGCATAATAATATGGAATGTGATTGTAATTACCCATAAGAAAAAAGGTAAATGAATTATTAAAAATTAACTGCTTAAAGTATGGTGGTATAATTGGAGAAAATACTTCAAATGACTTAATGCTTAAAATTCCAGGTTCATAATTAATAACGTCTATTATATTTGTTATATCCTCTATTTTATCAGTTAGTTCTTTTATTTTCATTCTGGTATAATGGTATTGTTTACTGATATGTTCGGAACATCGTGGTGGTTTTCCATTCCTATGGTAGAGTAAATTATTGATTTGATAAGGTGTCAATTTTTCATTTTGCGATCGCGAGCCTACCCTACAAATACTTTCTGTAAAGGACAACATTCCTTCCAAGAATTGATCAAGAGCATGATTTGTATAACATACAACCAAAATAGTATCTTTATTTCGTGTATCCTTTAATCTATATCTCAACAGCCTATGGCTAATTAGTGTATTCTTCACAATATTAGTATTACTTAATAAAATTTTAGTTATCAAGAGCCCGAGAAAAGTTTTACCTGTTCCTGGTGGTCCTTGAATAATTGCCATTTCTCTTGTCAAAGCACCATGCAGAGCTCTACGCTGTGATTCATCGAGCTTCATATAATTGGATGAAGGCCAATTATCAATAGAATCCAAAACACAAAATTCTCTTAGTCCGATCCTATACTTTGACAATTTAGAAAGATATGCTGGAGGTGAGTTTGTTTCATTAACTTCAACAAAATATTGCTTCAAGGGTAGTTCAGCTATTTCTTGAAGAGCTTTTAAAGTGTGTTTATAAGCAACAAAATACGAATTGGACTCAATTGCCATAAATATTTTATCTTTTTCCAATTTGGCAGTCTTGCTTTCAATCTTCACGGTTACGATACTATTTTTTAAATGATCTCTACTAAAAATAGTAGCAATAGTCATAGACTTAAAATTGTCTGAACTTATAAGTAATATATTCCCAAACATTAAACGTTTGGAGTTTTCAACATTAAATTTCTTTCGTAAATTTAGTTTCAAGTGATGAACAAATTCCCCTTTTTCAATTCCAGTTGAGCTTAAATATACATTTGTATATACCTTTATGTCCAAATTCTTCGTACTTTTAGTATTAAGATATTGTTGAAGACCTTCTCTAAGAGGACGAATGAAATCCTCCTTCAATAACCTAAACTGGACATCAAGATAATGTTCAGTATCATCATACCCACCTTTTACAATATTAGGTCTCAAATATGGACGGCGTTTTGCATTTAGCTCATCACATGTTGGAATGATCTCATGTTGTCTAAAATCATCAGGAGGAGCATTTTTACAAGCTTGCTCTTCTTGGAAACTTTTCAGTTTCTTGTGACCCTCATTAATATGAAATTTAATTTCTTCAAACTTTTGTTTAAGATTATCTAAAGATGGCTGATTTTCGTACTTTATGTTATTCATAATACCATAACACATATCAAATATACTTGAAACCAAAGGATAACCATTAATGGGTGATACCTTAAGAACTTGTTCAATAATAGTAGCAACAGTAGTCAAGTACTCCTCAGTTTTATCAGTGTTGTACTTTATTTCTGAAATAAAACTCATCAAAACATATTTAAAGTTTGAATTTTTAAAAGTAATTAGAAATAAATCAAAAGCTTTTTCAGTATTAACTTGTGAAGCAAAAGCTTTTTCAAGAAGTTTTAATATCAACCCAATTACTGATTTTAATGTGCTAGTGTTGTTCAATAATTTATTATACAACACAGAAATTTTATCTATTATTAGTGGAATCTTATAAGGATCTTCCTGTAATATTTTTTCTAGGTATTCAGAGGTAAGCTCTTTTTGCTCCTCAATTGAATTCTTAGGAGACCGAGATTTATTATGGCTTAAAGGTTTTTTAGCATTCTTTCCCAATTTCTTAGCACACTGATATTTGTGTGAATGGATGGAATTTACCTTTCTTTCGTGGGAAGCAGGAAATGTTGGTCGTTTTTGTCTGGCGGAAATAGGACTTTTATTTTCATTATTTCCTTTCAAATTTTTTGAATTAGGATTATTTATAACAGATTGAGTTTTTCCACTACAAAAACCCTTTCTATTGTTAAAACCTTCCTTTCCATTACTGCTCTCTTTCACGTCTTCTGATGATTTCTCAGTGTTACTGACAATGATATTCATGGTGCAAATATTAAATTTTTCATAGTAAGTTTTATAAAATCAAAATCTGAAAATAAATAAAAATATATATATATATATATATATATATATATATATATATATATATATATATATATATATATATATATATATATATATATATATATATATATATATATATATATATATATATATATATATATATATATATATATATATATATATATATATATATATATATATATATATATATATATATATATATATATATATATATATATATAGGGTTACCTATGGTATTTTACCAGGTTTAGTAAAACTTGGAATAATCTTCCAGGAAAACCCAGTGTAAAACTTACGCTAAGTTAGTGAAACAATTACAATTCTTTCAATTAAAATCAATAATAATATTATAAATTAAAAATCCAGTGAGTCATTCTTATCAGCACTGAGAAAGAATATTGGAAAGTGGGAGAAAATGCCTAGATCTTAAAATTTCAAATCTAGGACTCAGACTGCCTACTTTTATATATATATATATATATATATATATATATATATATATATATATATATATATATATATATATATATATATATATATATATATATATATATATATATATATATATATATATATATATATATATATATATATATATATATATATAGGGATGGAGCGAAACCAAAATTTTTACCGATACAGATACCAATTCTTAACTTATATATATATATATATATATATATATATATATATATATATATATATATATATATATATATATATATATATATATATATATATATATATATATTAGCCTGTGCCGAAGGAGGGGGACCCCTCTCAACCCTCCAACTACCGTCATATTTCTTTGACCTCCGTTCTATCTAAAGTTTTCGAATCTATCCTTAACAGGAAGATTTGGAAACATCTCAATTCTTCTAATCTTATCTCAGATCGCCGGTATGGCTTTCGTAAGAAATACTCTACGGGTGATCTTCTTTCCCTTCTCTCTGACTCTTGGTCCTCCGCTCTTCGGCATTTCGGTGAATCTTTTGCTGTGGAGCTGGACATATCGAAAGCCTTCGATAGGGTCTGGCACAAAGGTTTGATTTTTAAACTTCCCTCTTTCGGTATCTATCCTTCTCTGTGATCTTCTCACTAATTTCCTTTCCGGTCTTTCTAGCTGCTGTAGACGGCCACCGTTATTCCTTTAAATCTATTAATAGTGGTGTTCCTCAGGGTTCTGTTCTATCCCCAACACTTTTTCTACTTTTCATTAATGACCTTCTCTCTATTACCTCATCTCCTATCCACTACTATGCTGATGATTCCACCCTTCATTATTCCTTCCAGTTTGAAAAACGTCCATCCCAACAGCAGTTGATAGACTCGAGAAGGGTAGCCTTGAAATAACTAACTTCTAATCTTTCTCGTATTTCAAATTGGGGCAGAGAAAACATGGTTGTTTTCAATGCCTCAAAAACTCAATTCCTTCATCTCTCCACTCGACAGAATTTTCCACACAACTATGATATCTTCTTCGAAAACACACAACCCAAGCCTTCATCTGTTCTTAATATTCTTGGTGTTTCTTTTTCTCGTGATCTTTCTTAGAAAGATCACATTACTTCTCTTTCTAAACAAGCTTCTAAGAGGTTGGGTGTTCTGAGGCACCTTCGGAATTACTTCACGCCACCCCAGTTTCTTGCTCTGTATAGGGGTGTTGTTCGCCCCTGTATGGAGTATGTTTCGCACATTTGGGGTGGTTCCACACATACAGCTTTCCTAGAGAAGGTGGAGTCTAGGGCATTTCATCTCATCAACTCTCTTAAATTTCTTTCTGCTCGTCGAATTGTTGCGTCACTCTCTCTTTACTATCGCTATTGCAACAGACACTGCTCTTCTGAACTCTCTCGTCGCATACCTCCTCCATTGAGAAGAGCTCGTGCGACACGCCTTTCTACACAGTCTCATCCTTTCTCTGTCCAACTCTCAGACCCCCCCAGACTTACCCACTATGCTCAATCTTACATTTACTCTACTGGTAAAGTCTGGAACACACTCCCTATATCTGTTTTCTCAACTTCCATTGACTTGCATACTTTCAAACGCCATGTATCTGAATATGTTGGCCTTCTTCGATCAGGATAAGATTTTTCCAACTCCGGTGGAATTTGGTAGGCGATATAAAAAAAATAATATATATATATATATATATATATATATATATATATATATATATATATATATATATATATATATATATATATATATATATATATATATATATATATAATCTGTCCGAACAAACGATTAGTACGGGATATAGCAACTGCGGTGCGGTGAGCTCCAGGTCAGCACCACGCACAGTTATTTTTCCTTTGCGCACGGCACCGCATATTTATTTTTTTCCTTCCGCACCGCACCGGGTTTCTGTAATTGTGTTGCTCAAAGCAACGCACAGCACACGGGCAGACGGTGCATCGGTCAATAGTACTTAAAACCTTTAGAATAAGCATATGAAAATGGGATTACAACTTTTGGGTTTTATAGTCCTACATTTAAATTCTAGAATACAGTCACAGTTTTGTGCGTTCCTCTCGACTCACTACTTCTAAGTCAGTAAGATAACTGGAATAAAACACAGATAGAGATAAAGAAAATTTTAGGTGCAATAGACAGTAGCAACTGAAATATATCCTAGTAATTTACAAAAAAAATTTTTAAAAATAAATAAATATTCTTAAAAGTTTTCAATTTTCAGCCAACATTCAGATCATTTCAAAACCTTTATAGATGACTAAAGAACTACAAAAATCCATAACATTCTGGCTATAGGCTTATTTAGGGATGGGCTTCGGGGACTTATCCCCCCCCCACACCAAGATTGAAGACACAGCCTAATAATTTATTTATAATATAATAATTTATAATATTTATAATAGTTGCGAGACTTGAATGCATAATTTTCCTCATTTTTAAGTTTTGAAATTAATAGCAATATATATATATATATATATATATATATATATATATATATATATATATATATATATATATATATATATATATATATATATATATATATATATATATATATATATATATATAAAACAACAAACCCTACTCTGTTTCCTCCTGTCTGTATCCTCAATTTTCGGCCAAAGGCGGATGTTGCGCATATGTGCGCAACAATGTTGTGTCTGTTCTCTTGTCTCTAATTTGGAGTCTTCTCAATTCTCTTTTTATGGGTTAAACTTTCCTGCAACTCTACAACTAAATTCATTTGTTCTGTTTATTTATGTCTATTTATACAATTTATCTCCTAATTCTACCGACTATAAAATTTTTTTTTGAAATTCTTAACTCCAAAATAGAACACATTCTTTCTTCCTCTCCTTTCTACGAAATCATCATTTTAGGTGATTTCTTTGTTCATCACCACCAATGGCTTTCATCTAGCTCTCATGATCCAGCTGGTGAACTCACCTACCACTTTTCAATCCAGAACAAACTTGAGCAGTTGGTGCATCTCCCTACCCGTATCCCTGATCGCCTTGGTGATGAATCCAACATACTTGATCTTTTCCTTTTCCTAACTTCTAATCCTTTCCCTTCTTCTGTTTAACTCTTTCCTCCTCTGGGTTCATTCGATCACTTTCTTATTTCTGTATCCTGTTCTGTCTCCTTAAGTCTTCCGCAAGAACGGGCCCCGCCTTCGGCAAGGAGACGTTTCTGGCATTACGGTGCCACTAACTGGTCTGACTTGCGGTTGTACTTTTATGATTTCCAATGGAATGATTACTGTTTCCGTGGGAAGGGTCCCTCGGAGTGTGCGGAATGCATAAAAACAGCGATTCTCTCTGGCATGGAGGCGAACGTTCCATATTCTTTCCCTTCTACAAAAATCTAACAAACCTTGGTTAAATTCTGCTTGTTCTGGTGCTATCCGTCGCAGGGATGCTGCCTTCAGAGACTACCGTCGTCTTCAAACTCCAGAAACTCATGCAACTTATATTTCATCCCGGAATCGTGCAAATCTATTTCATAACACTTCATTTCTCCGTAGAAAATGCAATAATCTTTCTGGTCTTCTTCTTCACGCCCTTTCTGGCATTTTGAAAAAAAATGTCAACTCTAGCTTTGCTTCTTCCTCTTTTCCACCTTTAGGATCTTCCGACGGTACAACTGCCGTTTTACATTCCTATAAGTTGAACTCTTCGCTCAAACTTTTGCCTCTAATTCAGCCTTAGACGATTCCGGAGCTGTTCTTACCACTTTAACCCTACCCAACTCATTTATGCCTAAAATTGTAATTTCTTCTAAAGACGTCATTTCTGTTCTCTCTGAGCTTAACAATAACAAGGCATACGGTCTTGATGGTATTCCTCCTGTGGTTCTCAAAACTTACGCTTCCGAGCTCGCACCAATCCTTGGTAAACTATTTCGTCTCTCTGCCTTTCTACTTCAATCTTCCCTTCTTGTTAGAAACGTGCGCTCATTCAGCCTGTGCCGAGGAAGGGGAACCCCTCTCAACCCTCTAACTATCGTCCTATTTCTTTAACCTGCGTTCTTTCTAAAGTTTTCGAATCTATCCTTAACAGGAAGATTTGGAAACATCTCAATTCTTCTTATCTTATCTCTGATCGTCACTATGATTTTCGTAAGAAACGCTCTACTGATCTTCTTTCCCTTCTCTCTGACTCTTGGTCTTCCACTCTTCGGCATCTCGGTGAAACTTTTGCTGTTGCGCTGGACATATCGAAAGATTTC
>SEYY01000417.1:0-5000 GCA_009176605.1 Armadillidium nasatum
AATGCACCGAAGCTTTGCTTCAGGTTCGGTATGCCGATTAATTCGGCAAATTGCCGAAGCTTCGACCGAAGCTGAATCTGTTTGAATAATCGGCCAAAGTCGATTAATTAGCAGGCATTTTGAATGTCCTAATTGATGCTGCTTATTCTTAAAATAGATACTTTGAACTTATAACAAATTTTGAGCATTTTGGATGCAAACGAAATGAATTTTGTAATAATGCGTTGACTGAAATTTTTTAAAAAAGGTCAAGAAATGAAGTAATAACTAATAAGTATATGAAAAGTTGTTAAACTATTAATTGACAATCTTTGCAATGCAATTGTTTTCCATTGTAAAAAATACTTTCCATAATTGCAGTGGACAAATTCTAATTCATCACCTCCTTCAGGATTTAATCTGCTTCTGGTTGCATCATATATATATTTCCTGTTGTACTGAGAAGACGAGAACTCACTTCTGAAGAGGGTTGAGCACTTATGTATTTTTTTTGGACAAAGAGGACAACCCAATAACTGATTTTAGTTCCTTTGAGATAGTTTATTGGTAACCTGCCCACCATTTATTTTTTGGGAGCTTCTGGTAGACTTAAATATGAATTATATATAGTGAATCATTCCACATTTAGTTATTTACCCTTTTAATGAGGATGACTGCTTATTTAGCTCTATTACACGAGAGAACCAGAATCACTATATAAATGTGTCAAAATATTCTGGATTTGGGTAGGTCATGGTCATCTGACATCAAAACTTTTTGAAATCGACTGACAATTGGCTAAAAAAATCGAAAATTCGTAAAGTAGAGATTTTTAAGAATAATTTTGAGTTTTCTTTTTTCTTTTTTTAAATTACAATATATTTCAATTACACATAAAAAATTCTCTACCTCTAGCTGTCTTCTTCCGAAGTTATCTTACTGACGTAGAATTTGAGTGATATATATAGGGTGAGTTGGGAAGAACGTATCAAACTCTGGGATTGTATCCAACACTTAAATGTATGACTAAAAAACCCAAAAGTTGCATTCTTATTTTCATTTCTTTTCGAATTACAACGTTCTAAAAGTTTTAGGTTTAAACAACTAATCAAGTAGAGTAGCGTATGGTAAACAACATTAAAAATTATCATTTGTCAGCTAATTACCTGTCAGTTGCGAATTATTTTGTGTGACAACAGTGAAAATGGGAAAAACAATGACACACATCTTTTCAAATCTAGAATATGCGAATATGATATTTGTTTAGGTTCTTTGCAACAGGAATGCTACAGCTTCGATTGAAGAGTATCGTCAACGGTTTCCGCGTCGTAGAATTCCAGATAAATAAAAACTTTCAATACATCCTGATAAACCGGAGCGTACATCACATCTGAACAGGCCAATAGACAAAATATAAATAAAGTATAAGGGATTCTGGATTTAGTAGAACAGGGCTCAACGAATAGTTTTCACGAAGAATTGCCGCTCAACTTGAAATTCCTCAAACAAAAGTGATTGCCCATTACACGAACAGGGCATATATCAATTCCATCTACAACCAGGAGACTATGCTAGACTCATTGAATTTTGTCAATGGACTATATCTAATCGTCATTTGGTTCATTATATACATTATTCACTCGTAACGGCTTCGAAAATACCTTCAACTCTCATCGATGATCTGACAAAAACACCCACTAAATAGTCGAAACAAATTTTCAGCATCGTTTTTCAGTTAACGTTTGGTGCAGGATTGTCGATCTTCATTTAATTGGTATTTCATTATTGAGAATCGTCTAATAGGAGTACGTTATTTGGAATTTTTTGCATAATGAGTTACAAGGTCTATTAGAAGATGTTCTTTTAAACATAAGAAATACTATGTACTATCAGCAAGATGAAGCTCCTCCACATTTTACACGCTAGGTCACTCAATATTTAAATGGAACTTTTCCAGAAAGATGAATTGGTCGTGTGGGCCTACTAGTTCGCCTCCAAAGCATCCGGACTTCACACCATTGGATTTTGGTTAATGGGGCTGGTTGAAAAGTGAAGTATACAAAAGAGTAGAAAACAAATAGTTCATTAATTCACCGTATTTGGAATGCTGCAACTGAAATTAAAATCTCTTGCTACGAGAGTAACAAATGCTATTTGCAGACGAGCAAAAAAAATGCATAAAGGTTCATCCATGGTGGCACCTTTGAAATTTTTAGTAAAATAAATGCACTTTTCAAATATATATATATATATATATATATATATATATATATATATATATATATATATATATATATATATATTATATATATATATATATATATATATATATATATATATATATATATATATATATATATATATAGGTCATATAATTAAGGTCTGCTAACTCTCTCGCAGATCATAATACATTATACTCTGATATATATATATATATATATATATATATATATATATATATATATATATATATATATATATATATATATATATATATATATATATATATATATATATATATATATATATATATATATATATATATATATATATATATATATATATATATATATATATATGGTGAACGAAATGCATCGACAAGAGAGGAAAGGAACGATATATTACGGAATTAGAGTATGTCCTCATTGCTTATTCTTTTGGTAGTTTTCCACTTACTCGAACAGGCACGACGGAAGAGGGAAACGACCTCCGACGACTGCGACGGTCGCTACTGTCGCGACGACGGATTCCGACTGTCATCGTCCGTAATTTTCGTGTAGGCCTATAACGTCCGTGTCTTGTTTCACGGATTCACGGATAGAATATCTTTTCCATTTAAAATTGTATTATGCTAATAGTATTCGAATACGCTGTATTATTATACTTGTAACAAAGGAAGATTTTTTTTTCGTACTTACGTGTATATATATATATATATATATATATATATATATATATATATATATATATATATATATATATATAATATATATATTATATATATATATATATATATATATATATATATATTGGGGCAAAGAAAACAGGGTTGTTTTCAGTGCCTCAAAAACTCAATTCCTCCATCTCTCCACTCGACACAATCTTCCTCACAACTATGATATCTTCTTCGAAAACACACATCTCAAACTTTCACCTGTTCTTAATATTCTTGGTGTTTCTTTTTCTCGTAATCTTTCTTGGAAAGATCACATTACTTCCCTTTCTAAACAATCTTCTAAGAGGTTGGGTGTTCTGGGGTGCCTTCAGAATTACTTCACGCCACCCCAGTTGCTTGCTCTTTATAGGGGTGTTGTTCACCCCTGTACGGAGTATGCTTCGCACATCTGGGGTGGTTCCACTCATACAGCTCTCCTTGAGAAGGTGGAAGTCTAGGGCTTTTCATTTCATCAACTCTCCTGCTCTTACTAACTCTCTCCAATCTCTTTCTGCCCATCGAATTGTTGCGTCACTCTCTCTTTACTATCGCTATTACAACGGACACTGCTCTTCTGAACCCTCTCGTCGCATACCTCCTCCATTGAGAAGAGCCAATGAGACACGCCTTTCTACACAGTCTCATCTTTTCTTTGTCCAACTCTCAGACCCCAAACTTAACCGCTATGCTCAATCTTACATATACTCTACTGATAAAGTCCGGAACACACTCCCTTTATCTGTTATCCCAACTTCCTTTGACTTGCATACTTTCAAACGCCGTGTATCTGGACATGTTGGCCTCCTTCGATCAGGATAGGATTTTTCCAACTCCGGTGGAATTTGGTAGGCCTCCGGCCTGTACCCACCGGTGGAGGTATATATATATATATATATATATATATATATATATATATATATATATATATATATATATATATATATATATATATATATATATATATATATATATATAGAGAGAGAGAGAGAGAGAGAGAGAGAGAGAGAGGCTCCACTCATGCAACTCTCCTGCAAAAGGTGAAGTTTTTCGTCTTATCATCTCTTTTGCACTCCCTAACTCTCTTCAATCTCTTTCTGTCCGACAAATTGTCGTGTCACTATCTTTATATTATCGCTATCACCACAGACACTTGGACACTTGAACACTTGGACACTTGAACATTTGGACACTTAGACACTTGGACACTTGGACACTTGGACACTTGAACACCTGGACACTTGAACACTGGGACACTTGAACACTTGGACACTTAGACACTTGGACACTTGGACACTTGAACACTTGACACTTGGACACTTGGACACTTGGACACTTGGACACTTGGACACTTGGACACTTGAACACTTGGACACTTGAACACTTGAACACTTGGACACTTGGACACTTGGACACTTGGACACTTGAACATTTGGACACTTGACACTTGGACACTTGAACACTTGGACACTTGGACACTTGGACACTTGAACACTTGGACACTTAGTCACTTGGACACCTGGACACTTGGACACTTGGACACTTGGACACTTGAACACCTGGACACTTGAACACTTGGACACTTGAACACTTGGACACTTGAGACACTTGGACACTTGGACACCTGGACATTTGAACACTTTGACACTTGAACACTTGGACACTTAGACAATTGGACACTTGGACACTTGGACACTTGGACACTTGGACACTTGGACACTTGGACACTTGGACACTTGGACACTTGGACACTTGGACACTTGGACACTTGGACACTTGGACACTTGGACACTTGAACACCTGGACACTTGAACACTGCACTTGAACTCTTAAAGAGAACTCATACTCCTCTACTGAGGAAGAGCTCGTTTGATACGTCTTTCTACATAGTCTCAACCTTTCTCTGTCCAACTATCTGACCCCAGACTTAATCACTATTCTCAATCAATCTTATATATATATACTATATATATATATATATATATATATATATATATATATATATATATATATATATATATATATATATATATATATATAATATAATATATAATATATATTTATATATATATATATATATATATATATA
>SEYY01000417.1:10000-12500 GCA_009176605.1 Armadillidium nasatum
AATATATATATACGATATATATATATATATATATATATATAATATATATATATATATATATATATATATATATATATATATATATATATATATATATATATATATATATATATATATATATATATATATATATATATATATATATATATATATATATATATATATATATATATATATATATATATATATATATATATATATATATATATATATATATATATATATATATATATATATATATATATATATATATATATATATATATATATATATATATATATATATATATATATATATATATATATATATATATATATATATATATATATATATTATATATAATATATATATATATATATATATATATATATATTATATATATATATATATATATATATATATATATATATATATATATATATATATATATATATATATATATATATATATATATATATATATATATATATATATATATATATATATATATATATATATATATATAATATAATTATTAAAATATATTAAAAAAAAGTATATTTAACAGTTTCACTTATTTTAATGAATTTAAAAATTATATAATGAAGAATTAAATTATCTTTATTCTTTATTCAAATGTTTAAATTCATGTAATTTTAATATATATTATAATACAAGGTCTTCTACACGCTTTCTTTCCCAGATATGCGTTTAAAGATATCATAATACTGGTTATAAGTTAGTAAAATTTGCCATGAAGAAACCTTAGCGTGTGAGAAGTGAGGTAGAATGATGATAGGATGGACCACTTACTCCACGTCCAACGTCAGCATATTCGAAATTGAATCTTTTGAAGATTGGGTCATTTTCAAGGGACTTTGGCGATAATCTTCGGAAACATGAAAGTGTGTGGAGGGAACATGAAAACATGAAAGTGTGTGGAGGGAACATGAAAACATGAAAGTGTTTGGAGGGATGCCTTTATGATAATATCGATCACTTCCGACACTTGTTGTGATGTCAGCACGATTCTAACAAACCAAGGTTTAATAATGGCAAATTTTATTAACTTATGACTATTATTTTGATATCTATAAGAGCATATCTGAGTTTGAGAGCAAATGGGACACCCTGTAGTATCTTCAGAACATTGATTTGAAAAATTTTAGTTTTGTGAGAAAATTTAAAAAGAGGTGCAAAATTCTTGTACTTTAAATTTAGAGTTCTTAAAATTTGTGATGCAGAATCAATCTCTTCTTCAATTTCTGAGGTTATTTGATATTGTCTTGGGGGGGGGGTATATTTGGTCCCCACAACTAAAAAGTTTTTCCTTCACTTTCAATAGAAAAAGGTGGTTAAGAGATATTTATAAGACAATTTATGAAAATTAATAGGCAAAATAATCGGCAGAAAATTGACGATAACGATTGAAAAAAATATGCCTATTTTGACGATGACAATGACGATGATGATTAATCTTCCCATCACTAATATATATATATATATATATATATATATATATATATATATATATATATATATATATATATATATATATATATATATATATATATATATATATATATATATATATATATATATACTGAAGGAACCATGTCCAGTGAAAATTTGACTAGTATACTACTGGAGTTTAGCTTCCTGAAAACTTCGGTAGAGGGTTCCAACCACTCTACATCCACAACATTATGTGCTAATGTGTAAGTGTGTGTGTGTATGTGCATACATTTAAATATAGGCAAAATGTAACCTTCTAGAAAGTAACAACCTTTACTTTTTCTTTTCTTTTTTTTTTTTTTATTTTTTATTTTTATTTTTTTGTTACTTTTAAAATCAAATAAAACCTATAATGATAATCGCATCGGAAACAAGAAAAACAGTTACAGCAGCATCTTCAACAGCATCCTCAACAGCAACATGAACAAAAAACAAATAGTTAAAATTTGCATCATAAACAGCATCTGTAATATTAATAGTTCAACCATTAAAAAAATAATAATAACAAAAGTGATGCAAAAATTTTTTTGAACAAAACTAAAATAAACTTAAAAAAAAGTTTTGGGGAACGCTTGGAAAGTGTTTGTGAGGGGTCGAAGGTGAGAGGGGAGAGAGGTGGGAGGGGAGAGGCCAGAATACAGAAAATCAGAATAAATTTACAGCAGTTAAAAAAAAATAAAAATAAAATAAAAATAATTAAGTTCAGGAGCAAGTAAAATCGCTTGTTACAGAGAGAGAGAGAGAGAGAGAGAGAGAGAGAGAGAGAGAGAGAGAGAGAGAGAGAGAGAGAGAGAGAGAGAGAGAGAGAGAGAGAGAGAGAGAGAGAGGAAAATAACGAACGTCAGGGAGAGTTTGAAAGCTCTTTCAGAATTTCATGGAGGAAGGGTTGGGTGGGTGAGTGAGGGGGGGGGGAGGGGCTCCGTCGGGAAAGGCAGCTCACGTTGTTGAAATTTGCGAGCGATGAGGTCTTTGTTTGGTTAATTGGTGGCAACTTGAGGCTGACTTG
>SEYY01000417.1:22500-27500 GCA_009176605.1 Armadillidium nasatum
AATCCTCAAAATCTTCTCATTCTTTTTCTCACCATACTCCTGTAGGTGCTAGCACCTGTCAGCTGTCTCAAACAAGACATGAGTTTCTTGAGCAAGGCAATCAGTTGGTGGCTTGCTAGGCCTATCCCAACACACTGAATCACTTTTATTGTAGGTTACCACCTTACCACTGTGCCACTTATATATATATATTCAGGCGATATTCAGGCTATTCCTAAAGTTCTTCCTACATCCGAATAGGTCCACAGGCATCGTATAAAGACGATGCTGCATAATTATTACATCTGGAACAGACGTCAAGTACAGTAGGGTTATAAGATATCAACATAAATAAAAATCTAAGAAGTTGAGATCTAGTGAAAGTACTTACCATGGCTTGAGACCACTCCTATAGCAATTCATCTCCCAAGGAAGTTAATGTCCAGAAACTTTGTCAAAAACATGATAAAATATGTGATTTAAATAAATGGATTTCAGTCTGACTGTCTCACATATCACTAACAAGTTGCAGTTAAGGTTTTCAAGTTATGGGTACGTGAAAAATACTGCTCTAAAGTGAAGACTCTGCGAGCTCTCAACTTTTAATATTCACTCTTTCATTCGCTGTTTGGGTAATGATTAATGGTCCAAGGGAACACTGATACTATTTGATCAGTGATCTAATATTGTTGCACAGAACTCACGACATTTGCTCTTACCCTCAAATCGCTGAGATTTTGTAACTTTAGATCGATAATATAACTTAAAATTCAAACTCTTAAAACTCTATTTATGTACATCAGATGCATGGGTTTTCAACACTGTAATATGTCACAAAACTTCCTTAGACGTGACATTGGATGAAGAGAGAAATTTTGCTGACTTTGCACTAAAGGATAACGACAAGTTTCGACTCATTTTGATAATTTATCGGAAATTGCTGTCAAAGGAAGACTGAAATAAAAAGTAAAATATAAATAAAAAAAAACGAAAAAAAAACACGAAAAAAAATGGCAACAAATATGAAAGAAGATTGTAATCCACTTTCTGTTATATATATATATATATATATATATATATATATATATATATATATATATATAATATATATATATATATATATATATATATATATATATATATATATATATATATATATATATATATATCTTTTTATTGCTTCATCTTGTATCCACTCCTTTGCCGATGACTCCACTCTTCATAACTTTTCCAGTTTGAAAGGCGCCCCTCACAACAACAGTTAAAAGTTGCTAGAATGGTGGCCTTGGAGCAACTAACTTCTGATATATCTCGCATTTCAAATTGGAACAGAGAAAACATGGTCGTTTTCAATGCCTCAAAATCTCAATTCCTCCATCTCTCTCTACTCGACACAACTTTCACACAAATATGAAATCTTCTTCGAGAAAATACAATTCAAATCTTCATCTATTCTTAATAGTCTTTCTTTTTCTCGTGATATTTCTTGGAAAGATCACATTATTTCTCTTTCTAAACAAGCTTCTAAGAGGTTGGGTGTTCTGAGGCACCTTCAGTATTTCTTCACACCACCCCAGTTGCTTGCTCTTCATAGGGTTGTTGTTCGCCCCTGTATGGAGTATGCGTCATACATCTGGGGTGGTTCCACTCATACAGCTCTCCTGGAAAAGGTGGAGTCTAGGGCTTTTCGTCTTATCAACTCTCCTGCTCTTACTAACTCTCTCCAATCTCTTTTTGCCAGTCGAATTGTTGCGTCAGTTTCTCTATACTATCGCTATTACAACGGACACTGCTCCTCCGATCTCTCACGTCTCATACCTCCTCCATTGAGATGAGCTAGTGCGACACGACTTTCTACACAGTCTCATCCTTTATCTGTCCAACTCTCTGACCCCAGACTTAATCTCTATGCTCAATCTAACATGTACTCTACTGGTAAAGTCTGGAACACACTCCCTTCATCTATTTTCCCAATTTCCTATGACTTACACACCTTAGTAATAGTAATAATATATATATATGTATATATATATATATATATATATATATATATATATATATATATATATATATATATATATATATATATATATATATATATATATATATATATATATATATATATATTGTGTGTGTGTGTGTGCATGTGTGAAACTAACATTGATTCAATCTCGAATTATAAATAATCTCTATTTTTTCTCCTTATATATATATATATATATATATATATGAAGTATTTATCTCGAAAACGAAGGAGGTCGCCCGTCCTCCAACACATCCTCGAACCCGCTCTTCCTTGTGGTCTTTGCCAGAACGATCTAAGCAAAATAATCCATTGAAGATCGAGGAAGCAAAACAAGCAAGTCTCGAACCAAATGGAAAACACGTTCGACCGTCGAACTGAAGAGAAATTTCCCGTCCTTGACCGAATCCCTCTCATCCTCTTTATTCGCTCTTCTGGCCTCGTGCGTGATCGGCAAGGCCGGTTGGAGCATATCGGTCCTGTCCAGTTGTGCCCGATTGGGATTACGGAACCGAGTGGCCAATCCAAGGGATTTGGATCGGAGCTTATGTTTACTTTGTTATTATTAGGTTGAAGTCATTAATGGAGATTGCAGATGTACTACGCCCTTTCAAACTCTGTATCAGAAATTGGTTAAAGAGTTACTCTCTCTCTCTCTCTCTCTCTCTCTCTCTCTCTCTCTCTCTCTCTCTCTCTCTCTCTCTCTCTCTCTCTCTCTCTCTCTTCTATTTCAGCTATTCACACGGATAACTCGTTGAAATACATTACAAATACAAATTTCATAATTTTCAAGTGTTTGTTTTCTCATGCAACGAGTTTTCATTTTTGCTTTTTTTTTTTTTTTTTTGTTTGTTTGCTTTTTAAACCATATGTTTTTATTTAATTTTTACACTGAGGTCATTTTTCAAAATTATAACTATACTCTGTTTTCATATATATATATATATATATATATATATATATATATATATATATATATATATATATATATATTATATATATATATATATATATATATATATATATATATATATATATATATATATATATATATATATATATATATATATATATATATATATATATATATATATATATATATATATATATATATATATATATATATATATATATATATATATATATATATATATATATAATATATATATATATGAAACAAATGCATGGCACATGAACATTTTTGTAAAGGAGATTGAATATTTATTACATTTAACATATATTACAATAGCGGACTCACTACATTAACCGTTATATATATATATATATATATATATATATATATATATATATATATATATATATATATATATATATATATATATATATATATATATATATATATATATATATGTGTGTGTGTGTGTGTGTGTGTGGGTGTGGGTGTATTACTTGTCCTAAGTACTTTTTTTGTGAATCTCGATCTGTTACAGCCGGAACATTACTATCCCGGATTCAACTCATCCATCACTCCCTGGAAACTCTCAAAATGCTTTTGCGACGTACTCTTATAACATACACGCACATACATACGAACATACATTGAGAAACACACACACACACACACACAACCGTAATCACAATGATATTTGCTTATTCATTCTATGTTTTTTAGTTGTTTTTAATTTTTATATATTTATTTATTTTCTCTTTTGTATTTTCGTCTAGAATTTCTAGAACAAATTGATCAATCTAGAATTAGAATATACTTTAGATATTTCCTGTTTCTAAATATAAATATTTATCTATATTTTTTCTAGCTCTCTAACTCATTTTCAACTTTTATTATTGATTATTCCTTCATATTTATATAAAGCTATGATTTGCATATTAATTGCTTAAATATATCATACGAAAAAACTACCTGTATGCTATTTGCAATAATTTACATTCTAATTTGTGTGATTTTTAAGGATCATGTGAAGTTTTCGCGCCATTTTCAAACTTTTTTTATTTTTTTGGCGGCGCAGTTGAATAATTTCTTAGAGAGACAATCTCTCCTTGTGCCACAGACCTAATTAAAACTTTGTCTTCAAACTTAATAGGAATCCGAATTGCGAAAAATTATTTCATTCTCATTATCATATATATATATATATATATATATATATATATATATATATATATATATATATATATATATATATATATATATATATATATATATATATATATATATATATATATATATATATATATATATATATATATATATATATATATATATATATATATATATATATATATATATATATATACCTGTTTTTAGAGATGAAATTAAATAAAGTTTACTAAAAAGATAATATCATTAACAATTTGCTATTTCACAAATAAAAACTATAAAAACATGATTTTTTTTTCCTTAATAATTTTATTACAGACTTAATTCAATAAACAAAGAGAATTTTATTTTGATATTTATAGTATATGTTCTTCAAATTTTATTATTAATTTTCATTTTATTGTAGCTTTTGTTTAATAATAATAATAATAATAATAATAATAATAATAATAATAATAATAATAATAATAATAATAATAATAATAATAATAATAAAGCAAGAAAGAAAAGTTAGAATAAGAAAGAAAGGAAAGAAAACTTCAAGGTACGCATAAAAATTCATGTATAAAAGAAAATTTAAAAAGACCATCCTTTTTAACATTTTGAGCTTCCTCCATATTTGCAGGAGGAACTCTTTCATTTTTTTTTTCTTTTGTGAAGAAAAGAATTCTTTTTAGCATATTCCTTTTGCTATGCCTAAAATAACCGAAATGTAGATCTTAAAAACAGAAGTTCCGTTTGTCCTTTTTATGGAAATAAGGACAAAATAGGAAAAAAAATTGGTCAAAAAGAAGACAAAAAGGAATATAAGGCTTTTATGTTTAAACATTTTGTACCATTATAATTTGTATAATTTAAAACTAAACATTTATTTGAATATTTTTAAATTCATTTTAAACTCAACAACAAATATACTCT
>SEYY01000417.1:32500-35000 GCA_009176605.1 Armadillidium nasatum
ATGCCAGAGTGATTGACTCATTAATCCGGGGCTCCGGGTCGATCCTACTTGCGGATGCTATAGGTATACACGTATAAATTAGTAGTGGCAAGGTCACCAGGCCCTACCCAACAAGATTTACCACGGGGCCCCTCATATATATATATATATATATATATATATATATATATATATATATATATATATATATATATATATATATATATATATATATATATATATATATATATATATATATATATATATATATATATATATATATGTAAGTTTTGTTTTATCTCTAAGTATTTTTTATACTCTCACAAGTGTCTCAGTCTTGGCCCCAAAAGATCTGGAACACCCCTCCCATCGCGGGGTCTGCTGGGGTCTTATCATCACCACTGTATATTACTTAGAAAAGTTCCTTTCCTCAAATAAGGCAGTTCTCCTAAGATGTAACTTCTTATAAATTAAAAAAAAAAAAAGGTACCGATATTTTAAGCAACTGGTGCATTGCAATCAGGACTCAGCATTAGGAGGCTAACAAAATAAGAATTGTCATAAATAACAACATAATTCGTAAAAATAATAAATAATTAAATAAATAATAACATTGTTCCATATTCACGTAAAGATTAACATATGTAGATAAATAGATAGAGATTTAAAAAGAAAGATAGATAGAGACAAAAGAAAGAAAAATAAATAAATAAAGATAGATAGATAGATAGATAGATAGATAGATAAGATAAAAGAAAGAAAGAAAAATAGATAGATAGATAGATAAATAAATAGATAGATAGATAGATAGATAGATAGATAGATAGATAGATAGATAGATAGATAGATAGACAGACAGATAAAAAATATTAATCTTTTAGGATTTTCATTTGAGTCTGATTTCTAACTTAATAAAATAGGTAAACTTTTTTTCCTTTTTTTATTTACATAAGACTTCTCACCTTATTGGCTTTTCCCAATTCGAAGAGGGGAACATTTTAGGAAAATTCTTCCTAGGATCCTAGTGAGGAATCGAACCAACGCTTTGAGGAAACGAACCAGCGTCCTGACGAGTTAAACCAGGGCCTTGGGGGATCGAACCAGCGCCTTGAAGGACCAAACCAGCACTTTGAAAGATTGAGCCAGCACTTTGAGTGATCGAACCAGCGCTTTGAGGAATCGAACCAGAGCCTTGAGGGATCGAACCAGTGCCTTGAAGGATATAATCAGCGCCTCCAAGCACGTGAGTTAATCACTCTACTTTATCTACACATTTATGTTGTTTTTGCTCCTCCGTTAAGTAAGGTTTAAAAAACTAATAAAATAATTTAATAATTAATTTATTTAATTTAATTAAATAAATTAATGCTGTATGATTCAGTGCTGTGCGATAAGGTGAGGTGCGGCAAACAATTTCAGCATTCTGTTGTGATGCTGTTGTAAAAAAAAAAAAAAAAAAAAAAACATTGCAGTGTGTTGTGAAAAGTTGACGGGTGGTCAGTACGGTGCGGTGCTTAGACAACTCAAATTCAAGCCCGATTTCGATTCCGTTCCACCAAAATCTACTGATTCAACGATTCCGGGCTCTGATTCTGTGATTAAGAACTCCGGTTCTACGACTCCGAGTTCCGATTCTATGATTCCGGAAACCGGTTCAGCGATTTTGGGGTATCTTCGATCCGGTGATTAGGTTTCGAAATTTCGGACTCTATTCCGAGATTCCGGGCTCCAATTTCGTGATTCGGGACTCGGGTTCCACGATTCTGACCTCCGCGATTCCTTTGGTTCCGATTCTGATATCACAGCCCGTATAGATGTATCACATCAGTAGTATACTCGCATCTGACGATGTGAATGTTGACGTATATCGTTAATATCTTTAAAACTTTTATTTATTGGTTGTTTTATCATTCTGCTAGGCAACGTTACACAGAGTAAGTTTAGAGACAGGTTGGGTTTAAAAGCTACTTTTAGATATAAACCTTCCTGAAAAATCTGCCTGTCAATTTGTCTAAAAAGACTCGTCGAACACTAACGACTTTTATTTTGGTATGAAAATTCTCTAATATGTGTTCGAATTATGCACAAATTATAGATTAAAAAAAACTTTATTTGTTTTTAAATTTGAGGATCAAGAAATTTTACATTTTTATTTTTATTTTAATTTAAATATATTTTAATTTACATATGTTTATTTTTATTTATTTGATCTTTTTTTATGTATTTATAAAAAATAAATTTTTTTTCCCTTATTTCTAAAACTCAAAACAAGTTTCATACAAAAATGTAGCTAAAGTTCGGGAGACCTTGAAAGAAGCTAAGGTTATTTACTATCACATTCGAAACTGCATTAGGTAATTTTTATCCGTCATCCTCAGAGCATCCGCGTAAGGAGAGTCGTAATTTATGTATTATCAGCATCCTCATCCTCAACTAAACCCACATTTTGAATTAAAAGGAAATTAATGGGACAAACATCCGCAATTAAGGCAAGGGATCCGAATTCATTTATTCATCAACA
>SEYY01000417.1:55000-62500 GCA_009176605.1 Armadillidium nasatum
ACCGATAGCTACCAAATGAAGACCTTACAAGCAGAAGAACTCTCTCGTACACACCTGGAGTGTTTGGGCTCTTTGCGTTTTCTGACTTTTTTTTTTTTTTTTTTTTAAATAGTGAATTAAAAGAGGCCCTAAACTACCTGCTTTTCACTTCTTTTTAAAACTGAAATCGCGTTTTTCTCTAAAGCTTCGATTACATTCTTAACAAACTTTTCAACCTTTATAAATGTAAACATAGTTTTCTAATACTCACACTGCCAAAACTTACAAGACTTCCAAACAAACACGCGCACCCTTAAACACAAACACACACAACTATCTCTCTCTTTCTCCCAGTCTCTCTCTCTCTCTCTCTCTCTCTCTCTCTCTCTCTCTCTCTCTCTCTCTCTCTCTCTCTCTATTCTATATATATATATATATATATATATATATATATATATATATATATATATATATATAATATATATTATATATATATATATATATATATATATATATATATATATATATATATATAATATATATATATATAATATATAATATAAATAAAATAAATAATAAATATATAAAATTAAAAAAATAAAAATAATTTATAATATATATATATATATATATATATATATATATATATATATATATATATATATATATATATATATATATATATATATATATATATATATATATATATATATATATATATATATATATTATGATCATGTCGCGAAATCGTTTCGTGAGCCTTGAGAAGTTCCTTTCTTTTGAAAAAAAGTTGAAAATACCTTAGAAAAGGGAAGATAATGTTAAATGAGTCCGAGAAAAACGCAACGTTTTCGTGACATGAATCATTTTTTAGTATCTTTAAATTCATTTTAGTATTGTTAAGTTAGTTTTGTTTAGGTTAGATTAGGTTAGGTTAGGTTAATTGAGGTTAGGTTTGTTTGGGTTAGGTTAGATTAGGTAAGGTTAGGTTAAGTGAGGTTAGGTTAAGTTAAGTTAGGCTAGGTTAGTTTAGATTAGGTTGTTAGGTTAGGTTAATTGCACAATCTTATATATATATATATATATATATATATATATATATATATATAATATATATATATATATATATATATATATATATATATATATATATATATATATATATATATATATATATATATATATATTATATATATTATATATTATTATTATTTTTTTATATTTATATTTATTTTATTTTTAAATATTTATTACGCTACAGTGTTTCTTTTTATTTATTTATTTCATTAAAAAAAAAGAGAGAAAATATAACAAAACTAAAATTAAGTGAACAAAATAAAGAAAGAAAATAATATGCTATTAAAATAAATATAAATAGAATAAAATATAAAAGAGAAATAAAATAAAATGAAAATAAAATCAAATAAAATAAAATAAAGGAATAAAATAAAAAGTATAAAAATAAAATACAATAGAAATAAAATATTAAGATATAAATAAAATAAAATAAATATAAATAAAATAAAATAAATATAAATAGAATAAAATAAATAGATATAAATTAAATAAAATGAAATAAAGGAACAAAATAAAAAAAAAATATAAAAATAAAATAAAATAGAGGAATAAAATAAATATAAAATAAAATAAAATAAAGGAATAAAAAATAAATATAAATAAAATAAGAATAAAATAATAAAAATATAAATAAAATAAAATAAAATAAAATCGAGGAATAAAATAAATAAATATAAATAAAATAAAATATAAATATAAATATAAAATAAAATAAATGATTTATCGTTGACCTACTTCTTGTACGAATAAACCCATTTATATTATCAAAATCTGACTTGGGGTCATTTGCCATGTTTACACTAATGTTTGGGGTAGGCCAACTTGATACGTTTGGTGACCACTTCCTGTAGAAGGCATTGAAGAGGTTCTCCTCTGACTAAGCTCTTTCTTCCTTTCTATAGCCCCCAGGCCCCCCACCTCTATACCCCATTTAACCATATGTTAAATATGGTAATGGTGAATTTTCCCCATTTTTTCCTTACTTTCCATGGGAAAAACAAATATATTTTTACAGATTCTACCGGCTAAGCATATATATATATATATATATATATATATATATATAATATATATATATATATATATATATATATATATATATATATATATATATATATATATATATATATATATATATATATATATATATTATTATTATTATTATTATTATTATTATTATTATTATTATTATTATATTATTATTATTATTATTATTATTATTATTATTATTATTATTATTATTATTATTATATTATTATTATATATCAGTGATGGGTGAATCCGACAACTTTCGAATGCGAATCCGAAACCGAATCCATGGAAAAACCTTCCAATCTTGATTCTGATCCATCCATCAGTTGATATATGTATTTATATATATATATATATATATATATATATATATATATATATATATATATATATATATATATATATATATATATATATATATATATATATATATATATATATATATATATATATATATATATATATATATATATATATATATATATATATATATATATATATATATATATATATATATATATATATATATATATATATATATATATATATATATATATATATATATATATATATATATATATATATATATATATATATATATATATATATATATATATATATATATATATATATATATATATATATATATATATATATATATATATATATATGCATTAGAGGTGGACCGGATATCCGCATCCGCATCCGCAACTGCGGATATCCGCATCATTTTTCCAATATCCGCATCCGCGGATATCCGCAATGGATATCCGCAACCGCATCCGCATTTGCGGATAGTAAAAAAATAAAAGAGTGAAAAATGTAGATTGCTTTTGCACACCAAACTCAGATAGTAGTTAAAAATTCCATTATGAGTCAAAAATGTGTATCCGATTTAATAACCAAATGTAGGTTAATTGCTACGCATTTCAATCACTCCGTTGTAGCCCAAAATGAGCTGAAGAAAATACAAACAAGATTAAATGTTCGTCCACTTTCTGTCATGCAAGATATTCAAACACGCTGGAATAGTAGTTTGCATATGCTTGAGAGGATGAGCGAAATTAATGAGGCCATTTGCCTTTATGCTTCAAGCAGCACAAAAATAAAGCTTCTAACAGCTGACGAAAATGACATTTTAAATAATTGTATTAATATCCTTAAGCCTTTTGAAGAATTAACAAAGACTATAAGTTCAGCTGAATCATGTTTGTCAGATGTGATACCACTTGTTTCAACATTGAAAGTTGTGTTAACAAATGTTATTAAGTCTAAGGGAGTTTCAAGGATGACTGAAACATTAATGAAGGAGATGAACGACAGATTTGAAAACCTGGAAAATGATGATGCTTATACAATTGCAACCTTTTTAGATCCTAGGTACAAAACAAAAATTTTTAAACCACTTGTTTCTCAGAATGTTAAAATCAAATTAGGATGCTTATGCGATGAGATGATAGAAACAGCTAAAATAACGCCTTTCAAGAAAAAGCAAAAGCTCTCAGATACAAAAGAAACAAAATCTGTTAGCTTAAGCATTGCTAAATCAATGAAAGATCTTCTAGCTTCCAGCAGCGATGAAGAATCACAGTCAGAAGTGTCAAAGGATACAATATCGATTATTGAAAAATTATCTGAAACTCCCACGTTTGGAGGCAGATAAAGACCAACTGGTTTGGTGGAGAGATAATTGCAAAAGTTTCCCTTTTTTTGCTGAGCTGGCAAGGACTTATTTAGCATGTCCTTCAACTAGTGTTGCTAGTGAGCGTCTTTTCAGTGGAGCAGGCTTCATTTACGACGAAAAGCGAACCAAACTTTCACCTGAAAGAGCCCAAAAGCTTTTATTTCTAAAAAATAACTTACCAATTATTAACTTCAAATGGAATATGTGAAACTGTGAAGTGTGAAGGTAATACTGAATTACTGGCTATATATATATATATATATATATATATATATATATATATATATATATATATATATATATATATATATATATATATATATATATATATATATATATATATATATATATATATATATATATATAACCTTTTTCCAAATGGGTGGAGGTTGGGGAAAGAGGTTGGTGGGGTGTTCAAGAGTTGGGTCCCCGTCCCACACCCTGGTAACATAGATTCTGGATATTATATTTAAAATTCCAAGAATCTATGGCAAAAACTCTTAAAAAATTAAACTATCCGCATCCGCATCCGCATCCGCGGATATCCGCAATTGAATATCCGCAACCGCATCCGCATCCGCGGATAGTAAAAAATTACTATCCGGTCCACCTCTAATATATATATATATATATATATATATATATATATATATATATATATATATATATATATATATATATATATATATATATATATATATATATATATATATATATATATATATATATATATATATATATATATATATATATATATATATATATATATATATATATATATATATATATATATATATATATATATATATATATATATATATATATATATATATATATATATATATATATATATATATATATATATATATATATATATATATATAGAGAGATTTTTAACCCTAAAAACAAGATCAAATGTACCGGCTAAAATTACCGCAATTAATTAGTGTTTAAAAAGAAGAATGAAAAACTGAAACAAATCCTTCAAATACCCGACTCTTACACCTGCTTAGTGAGGTATCAAATAAAAATCCCCTCAATAAATGTATTCAAAACCCCAAAGGAAGATTAGGATAATTCGGTTGATTTATCTAATCAAGGAGATATGAAATAAGACATTAGAAAACAAAAGATTAAAATAAAATTATACTTTTAGATTAAGGTAAACTAATTAGCGATTTTTATGTTTTTTGGTTTTTATTATTTAATTCTTTATATATATATATATATATATATATAATATATATATAATATATATATATATATATATATATATATATATATATATATATATATATATATATATATATATATATATATATATATATATATATATATATATATATATATATATATATATATATATATATATATATATATATATATATATATATATATATATATATATATATATATATATATATATATATATATATATATATATATAAAATAAAAAAAAAAAAAAAAATAAAAAAAAAAAAAGAAAAAGAAACACAACATAAGGATAAACGCACACATGTACATGCACACACACATATGCATTTATATATACTATATATATATATATATATATATATATATATATATATATATATATATATATATATATATATATATATATATATATATATATGTGTGGTGTGTGTGTGTGTGTGTGTGTGTGTGTGTGTGTGCGTATGTGTGTGTGTGTGCACTTATCCTTGATTTTGTATTTGTGCATGTGAAAGGAAACATTTTCTTTCCTCTTTCCTTCAAAAAACGCTGGGCAAACTGTACCCACGTTGTTTATGTTGTATGGGCACTTTCCTTACATTGACTCTGTTTAATGGCACAGAAGTAATTGAGTATTCTATGTCCTACAAAGCTGGTCATGGTGTCAATAGTTAGGATTCTTTTACGATACAAAAACCTCCTCTTTTTTTTTTTTTTTTACTTTCTCTCCTATAGGAGTTCGATCCTTCTGCTGCGTTGTCATGTTTTGGGACAAATACCCAAACACAAGAATTGGAGGCTTTATTTTTTTAAGATATATGAAGTGGTATCTTTTAATACTGGGCAGAAAGCTTTTTATTGCACTGATATTTTTCTTATTCTTTGGATTTTGATAAGTGTACGCCTTTCCCTTTCAAGTAAGCTTCAACGATACACTTCAAATCGAGCTGTTGCTCTCTCTCTGTATCCGCGATATATCGGATGTTCGTTTCTGTAGATGATTTTTTAAATGTTTATTCATATTTTGGGAAGATCAAGTTGAAAATGTAACAAACACCAACTATATTTTAATCTGTTTATTTAAATTAACTGAAAATTCTCACTAACAACCTATTCCTAACCAAACGAGATCCTTCCCGATAAGACTGACCGTATATATATATATATATATAGTATATATATATATATATATATATATATATATATATATATATATATATATATATATATATATATATATATATATATATATATATATATATATATATATATATATATATATATATATATATATATATATATATATATATATATATATATATATATATATATATATATATATATATATATATATATATATATATATATATATATATATATATATATATATATATATATATATATATATATATATATATATATATATATATATATATATATATATATATATATATATATATATATATATATATATATATAATATATATATATATATAAAGAATATATATTTGAATTTGTATTGAATGGTATCGAGCTAAGATGTTTCTTGTCCCTTCTGAATGACGTCAAATGAGAGAGAGAAAAAAAAAAGGAACACAAAATAAAAGCATCTCAATATCTTTGTGTCACTTCGCCATCTTGAATAAAAAAAAGGAAAATTCTGTCAAAATTGTATATATATATATATATATATATATATATTATATATATATATATATATATATATATATATATATATATATATATATATATATATATATATATATATATATATATATATATATATATATATATATATATATACAACTAGCGATAATGGTTTATTCAGAACCTTTTGCTAAAAAAACAAAACTGACTTAGAGGAAACATTTCATTAGTATGGTCAGAATTATCGAATAAAGAGGAATGCTTGAGCAGAGTGGTTCAAAGGATTCTTCTTATAGTCGTGAAGATTATGTCGAGTAGAAAGAGGAAAGAATTGAGTTTTTGAATCATTGAAAACAACCATACAATCTCTACTTAGTTTTTGAATCTTGAAAATAACCATGCAATCTCTACTGAGTTTTTGAATCATTGAAAACTCTACTGAGTTTTTTGAATCATTGCAAACAACCATGCAATCTCTACTGAGTTTTTGAATCACTGAAAACAACAATGTAATCTCTACTTTAATTACATTTATCATTAAGAAAGGGTATCTTCTTAAGAGTTAGGCTCAAAGATTTAGAAGAAAGTGTCTTTTGAATAAGCTATTTTATCAAAATTAAACATAAATAAGTTGGAGACAGAGAATGTGTTGAATAGGAATTGTCAAAAGAGATATTAAAAACAAAAGTTTGAGAAAAAGTTCAAGTTTAATAAAATGGAATGAAAATAAGGGAAAAAATAAGAATACTAGTTAGAGGAAACATTTCTGGCAAAGTACCAGAAAGAATGTAAAAACTGCACCAGAAAGATTATTTCATTCTAAGGAGAAAAGAACAGTTTAAATGATGGTGGATGTATTTTGAATAGTC
>SEYY01000417.1:77500-80000 GCA_009176605.1 Armadillidium nasatum
CTTGCGTGTTGGAACGTGTTTATTACTATTTTTAATATTTTTTTTTATTGTTTATATTATCATGTAATCTTTCGAAGAAGATTTGCAGTTCTATACTTAATATTTATATTTACATATTTATATTATAATATATTATATTTATTATATTTATAATTAACTTTTATTTTGAATGAATAAATAAAAATTATTAGCAATAAATCCTCTTTCAATATTGGAATTAACAAATTTGAACAAAATTATTCAATATTATATATATATATATATATATATATATATATATATATATATATATATATATATATATATATATATATATATATATATATATATATATATATATATATATATATATATATATATATATATATATATATATATATATATATATATATATATATATATATATATATATATATATATATATATATATATATATATATATATATATATATATATATATATATATATATATATATATATATATATATATATATATAGTATATATATATATATAAAAAAAGAAAAAGAAAAAGAAAAAAAAAAAAAAAAAAAAAAAAAAAGATTGTAAAAATGTGAGTCAGAATTTTCTTCCTTTTTTTTATTTACAGTTTTTTTTTTTTTTCTTTTCTTTTTTCTTTTTTTTTCCTTACTTTTTTGGTCACAAATTCTGCTTTTGGGAAACAAAATTTCTCCTTCAGTGAGGGAAAGCGTCCTCTAATTTCATTAGAAGGACAAGAAAGAGCGTGGAAATAAAACTGACGAAGGCACTGACGTAGAAGACTATCCCGACGACAACCACCAAACAAAAGAGAATAAAAGCATTAATAAAATGAAGAGAAATTGGTCTTTTGAGGGAATCCGAACGGGTGGCTCTTATTTTGGCTAACGTTCCACCCATTTCTCTTTATCAAAACACGAATGTCAGAATAACCCTAAAACCTTTATCTATTTATCTAAATAATTTATTTTTATTTATTTATTTAATTATTTATTTACTTATATTTTTATTTAATTATATTTATTGCATAGTTAGTAGTTAAAAAGTTTACTACTTCTAATAATACAGCAACTGAAATCGCTAATAATAATAATAATAATAATAATAATAATAATAATAATAATAATAATAATAATAATAATAATAATAATAATAATAATAAATATTATAATAATTAAATTAAATCATTTCTGGTATTTGATTACATTAACCAAAGTTTTGACCATCTTGATAACTAAAAAAATTTACAACAAAATCCGGTATAAAAAAAAAAGTCTCCCCCTCCCCCTAACCCCCTCTCTTCTAATTAAAGAAACCACACAAAACGCCAGAGGGAAGAGGAACCAATACTAAAAACCTTGTTTTTTTTTTTTCTTCTTCTTTTTTTATTAACAAAAGAAACCTTACTACCATTTCTCCAGTCTCGAAACATCTCAATTAGAAGTAGTTACGAGGGTTGTTAACTTACGTAACCGCAGAGTCAGCATAAAAAACATTTTGGTTTTTAACAGGAAAAAAAGAAAGATTTTGGTTTTTAACCAGGACGGATCGTGCGACGTCGAGCCAAGCGTTACGTTACCGCAGTAATATATATATAAAACATTTGAGGTTATTTTCACCTAAAAAAGGATCGCGTTTAGGTTTTTTTTTAAAACATTTAAATATTGTTTATTATTCTATTATGGTGATCATAAAACTCTGATTGTAAATTACATTTAAAGAGAAGCATTATATGAAACTTATTGTATATATATATATATATATATATATATATATATATATATATATATATATATATATATATATATATATATATATATATATATATATATATATATATATATATATATATATATATATATATATATATATATATATATATATATATATATAATATATATATATATATATATATATATATATATATGTATATATATAGGCCAGAGACCTACCAATTTCTACTAAAGTTGGGAGAAATGTCAGAATCATGCTCAATTAATGGCCGACAAGTCTCGACACACGATAACGATATATATATATATATATATATATATATATATATATATATATATATATATATATATATTATATATATATATATATATATATATATATATATATATATATATTATATTATTATTATAGGATTAGGAAACTTCGTATTTGTGGAGGTAGGGAAATTATCAATCAATCGACAATAATCAAAATTTGGAACTATTGAAAAATAAATTTTGAAAACTTTTAAATTTATTAAATAAAGGAAATACTGAAAGAAAAATAAGACTGATAACCGTGGAAAGAAAGTTCTTTCTGGTATTATATTTGTATCAAATTTAAAGGTAAATTAAAGTTTTTTTTTTTTTTAATAATTTTATAATTACAAATATAGAAAATTCCGAAGAGTAGCAATTTTTTCCAATAAAACATCAATTTTTATCTTCTGTGATATAAGAACGAGGGGAAGGCGGCAGATGAATATAATATATATATATATATATATAT
>SEYY01000417.1:97500-107500 GCA_009176605.1 Armadillidium nasatum
GAACGTAAATAAATAAATAAATAAAAAATAAATAAAAATTTAAAAAAATTACCAAAAAAGATTTATTTTTTAACATAATTTCCTTCAATCTCGCATCATGCTTTTGGAAAATAAACTTTATTCTATAAGATTTCTGCAGATATATATTGAGATACTAATAATTTTATAAATATTAAAATATGTAAAATGAAAATTATGTGTTTATATTATTTAAATAATTTAAATTGCAAATTTTTCTTTCTACTAGGGGAAAACTCTAATGGTTCATAATGTTACTTCTCTTGCCCTTACAAACTAACCTAACCTGAGAAAGATTATATTCTAGAGCTACCTAACCTAACCTAATTTAATTTAACCTAACCTAACATAACCTAACCTGACCTAATTTAATCTAGCCTAACTTAACCTAACCTAATTTAATCTACCCTAACATAACCAAATATAACTTAACCTAACTTAATGGGAGAGTTTTAATATTTATTGTACTTTCAAATCTTTCATACAAACTATAAAAAATTACCATTAAAAAATATTTATTTTTTCATAAAATATCCCTTTTCTATTTATATATTATTTATTTATTTATTTTTTGCAGAATTACGTCCGGATTTAAATATTTTTTATTTTCTTTTTTTTTTTTTTTTTTTTTTTTTTTTTTTTTTTTTTTTTTTTTGCCAATTTTCATCTATTTATCACTCAGTATCAGGGAAATATCGATAATTTTGAGAATTAAAATTCGAGTATTTAAAAAATTTAATATATATATATAATATATATATATATATATATATATATATATATATATATATATATATATATATATATATATATATATATATATATATATATATATATATATATATATATATATATATATGTGTGTGTGTGTGTGTGTGTAATTATTTGAAAAAAAAAATGAATTTTTTTGCACAAATCGTTCTATCTTTAATGCATTTATTTCATTTTATTTTATTTATTTATTTAATTTGTTTATTCATCTGTTTATTTATTTATTTATTCTGAGCGCAGTGAAAGATAATATCGACTTGTTAGGAAATAAAAGAATTATATGCAAATAAAGAATCCAGATGAGATTATTTAAATGTGGTTTTCTCTCTTCTATCTTTCCTCTATAACTCTCTCTTCTCTCCTCTCATGCTTCTCTCTCTCTCTCTCTCTCTCTCTCTCTCTCTCTCTCTCTCTCTCTCTCTCTCTCTCTCTCTTTCATCCATGACTCTCTTCTGTCTCTTCTATCCTCTCTCTCTCTCTCTCTCTCTCTCTCTCTCTCTCTCTCTCTCTCTCTCTCTCTCTCTCTTCCCTCTTTCATCCATGACTCTCTTCTGTCTCTTCTATCCTCTCATGTTTCTCTATCTCTATCTCTTTCTAACTCCTCAGTGACTCTTTCTGGTCTCTATATTCTCTTTCATTCTTTTCTCATTTCCTCTCTTTCTTCTTTCTTTCCTTCTCTCTCGGTTCTCTCTTATCTGACTCTCGCATTTCACCTTGTCTCTTTCACGCTTCTCTGTCAGTCTACTCTCACTCTCATTTTTCTTCTCTCTCTCTCTCTCTTCCAAATAATGAAAGACTACACTCAGTCTCTTAAGATAAAATAAAATAAAACTAAGAAATGAAAGAAATAAGATGAAGAAGATAAAAGAGTAAATAAAAGGAAAAAAATGAGAAAATAAATGAAGTAAAAGAATACCTTCAAACAATGAAAGAAAAAAAAAACAGGAAATAGACAGAATAGTAATAAGGAACAAACGAAACAAAGTACGATATTAATAATAAAAAATAATAATAATAATAAACTCTACAATACACACACACACAAATATATATATATATATATATATATATATATATATATATATATATATATATATATATATATATATATATATATATATATATATATATATATATATATATATATATATATATATATATATATATATATATATATATATATATATATATATATATATATATATATATATATATATATATATATATATATATATATATATATATATATATATATATATATATATATATATATATATATATATATATATATATATATATATATATATATATATATATATATATATATATATATATATATATAGGGAGATAGAGAGCCATAACGAAAAATAGGCATAATAATTTGAAAAAAAGAAGAGGAAGAAGAACAACAATATATATTGAACATAAAAAAAAAAAAGTTGAATAACATAAAAATAAGTAGAAAAATGCAAAAAAAAGAAAAAGATGAATAAGAATAATAAAAAGGAAGAAATAAGAAGGAATAATAGCAGGAAGAGGAGGAAGGAGGAATACCCGATAGGTGATAATACGAAGTCAGCAAAATGTCACCGATTGAAGGAAGAAGGAGAGGGAAGAGGGAGAGCGTTGGGAAATCGATATGTAAACTGGAAGGATTATTGCTTTTTTATATTCAAATATATAGAGGAATTATGTATGTTATAAAAGGAATGGAAAGAGGATTTTAAAGGAGAAGTCGACTTATATATATATATATATATATATATATATATATATATATATATATATATATATATATATATATATATATATATATATATATATATATATATATATATATATATATATATATATATATAACTATATATATATATATATATATATATATATATATATATATATATATATATATATATATATATATATATATATATATATATATATATATATATATATATATAAGTATATATAATATATATATCAAGCTTTACTTATAGATATAAAGAGATTATTTAAAAATTAGATGAATAAGCTCGGTAGATAGATAGGTAATTAGATAAATAGATAATAAGATAGATAGATAGATAAATAAATAGACAAATAGAAAATTAGAGACAATTAGATAAATAGATAATTAAATAGATAAATAAATAGATAAATTAATAAACAGGGAAAGATATGTGAATAAATAGACCAACAAAAAGACTGGAAACATTTACTAATTTAGATAAGGTGTCTGTCTAATTTCCAACAGTATGGAGACGCAGATAATATATATATATATATATATATATATATATATATATATATATATATATATATATATATATATATATATATATATATATATATATATATATATATATATATATATATATATATATATATATATATATATATATATATATATATATATATATATATATATATATATATATATATATATATATATATATATATATAGTTTTGCTGCCAAAATAGGTCCATTAGGAGGCAAAAGCTGTCAAAATAGGTTGGAATTCAGACGAAGAATTTCGTTTAAATAGAAATACCGTTATTAATAGAGTTGCCAATTCGTATTATTTTTAATAAGAAAATGTAATTAAGAGTATATAAAAAAAAATGGTATATATCATCTTATTACATATAAAGAATGTTTTTGTAGCATAAGTAGGCTTTATATTGTAGTTTTGCTTCTATATATATATATATATATATATATATATATATATATATATATATATATATATATATATATATATATATTATATATATATATATATATATATATATATATATATATATATATAGCTTATATATATATATATATATATATATATATATATATATATATATATATATATTATATATAATATATTATATATATATATATTATATATATATATATATATATATATATATATATATATATATAATATATATATATATATATATATATATATATATATATATATATATATTATATATATATTGTATCTGTAATTGTTTCATTTCCTTTTTTTTTTTTTTTAATATTTGTATTAAAAAATTTCAGCTTCCTTGGAGGCGAATTTGTGAATGCAAAACGGATCTCATAATACATTTAGACATTTAAATCTTCTTTATGTTCAGTATCTGCTCGGACAATATATAATATATATATTATATATATAATATATATATATATATATATATATATATATATATATATATATATATATATATATATATATATATATATATATATATAGATAGAGAGAGAGAGAGAGAGAGAGAGAGAGAGAGAGAGAGAGAGAGAGAGAGAGAGAGAGAGAGAGAGATGTTGTTTTCAACTTTTTATATTTATTACTTAATACTTTTAGTAGTTTTAACGAGGTCTAGAAAACCGGAAATTATTTTAGGAAAGTGTTCAGTGTTTTGTTATATATTTAAGTAGGTTACTTATACTACTGCTTTAGTATGCTTTAAAAACTGTACTAGTACACGTGATACACTAAAAATTGTACTTGTATTGTTTTAGTATGCCTTAGAATAGTGTATTTTCAGTACATTGTATTACATTTTAATGAGGGTACACCTTGATGGTTTAGTACACTTTCTTTACCTAAGGGTACTTGAAAACGTCTTAGTATTTTATGATAAGGGTACTTCTCTAATATTTTTTAAAACAATAAATACATGTAGTATGTACCACTTAATTTTTTTTTAATCGTTTCAGTATACTTTAGAAAAGAGTACCTGTGTTACTAAAGTTTTTATATCTTTGTAATAAATGGTACTTTATTTAAATATTAAATATTACTGAATTTAAATATTACTTGAGTAATATTTAAACCTGATTACGCAAGGTTTTAAATACTTTCAGGCAGTTGTTATAACTAGTTATAATTACTAGTTATAAAAAGCACTTATAGCAGACTGTATTCGAGCTGAATATATATATATATATATATATATATATATATATATATATATATATATATATATATATATATATATATATATATATATATATATATATATATATATATATATATATATATATATATATATATATATATATATATATATATATATATATATATATATATATATATATATATATATATATATATATATATATATATATATATATATATATATATATATATATATATTCGAGCTGAATATATATGTTCTGGAAATAACTCTTCTATTAACTTTGAAATGGAAATTTAATACAATTTGTTATTGTAAGATTAAGAGAAAAGAAATATATTTGTTAATCTTTAAAATCAATTTTAACTTAATATATTCTTTTATTTAAATGATTCCAATAAAAATAAATTAAAATTTGCTTTTGTCATGAAACTTGGGAGCATATGTTAATTAAAGTTTGAAAGAACATCAAAGTTTGAATAAGATCAAAGAAAAATTAGAAAAATTTGTGACTATTTTTTTTAAAGCTTTTTTTTTTCCATGAATTTTAACGAGTTCAAAAAAGATATTTGATATATGAAACTGTTTTTTTAATTCTCTTTTATATCTGAATAACATCAAAGTAAAATTTGCAAAATTTATGAAGAGTTTCCATGATTTGGATGCAATTGATTCAGTTGTCCCACTGCGATGGGACATTTCTGGAGGTATATATAAACTTTGGATATTAAGTTACTCATGTTTGATCAGCAGGATGCTGTAGACAACGAAATATGTGTTATAAGTTCTTAATATGATAAGTTTATTGACAATTACTAGCGAAAACGTATAGGGGTTGGAATTTTTGTTGGTACACTGTCAAATACTGAAAAACTATTTGTAAAGAGTCATTATTGCCAATGTTATTCTGATAATATACAAATAGTTCGCTATTTAAAAAGCAAAGTTTATGCTGTGTAACAGTAACAACTCTCTCAAACGTATAATTTATACTGTTATTTTTACTAATAATTTTCAAATATGTTCTGTATTTTAAGAAGTAAGATTCAAACTTTGTGCTACAATAGCAACACTCTTAAAAAACTTTAAAAAGAGAGTTATATAAACTGTAAAACGAAACAGAAACCTAAAAAGACTCAATAAATTCCTTCGAGAGTGTGAGGATTGCTTCCTCCGTCCTATTTAGGTCTAACTAAAAAAGAAAATCAATACCACAAAACCACAAAGTGACCGCAAAGATTCTTATCTCTGTAGGCATTGAAGTCTTTTTATGAGCATTATGTGTCATTAGTAATTTTGATGAATAAGCAAAAAAAGGCTCTGAAAGTCTGAAGGTTTAGTTTTTGACCTTCAAGTTTACTGATGTTAAATTTTAATTAGGGAGTTTTGGAGCCCCATTTAATGCCTCTGGTAACATGAATCAAATCTGAAAATATTTGGCGTGCTTGGAATTATGTTTCTTATTGTAAATGATGTTTATTCATTTTAGTAAAAATACATCCTTTAGTTTATAAGTTTAAACTTTTAGCTATTATACGAAGAAGAGGGAAGGAACTACTTAATAGTCACTTTTGGAGAATTGAAATATATATATATATATATATATATATATATATATATATATATATATATATATATATATATATATATATATATATATATATATATATATATATATATATATATATATATATACATAACTGTTACTTGTTGGAGGCTTTTGTTTATAAATGATATATAGAACATAAAAACAATGTTTTTTAAAAACTGTGAACTATACTCAATTGATATATTTTTAATAGAGTAAACTCATATCGAAGTCAGCTACAGTATCATCGCTTCTGGAAATTTATCCTGTAGATATAAAAAAAAAATATTGGTCTTTTTCAACTAGAGTGCTAGAGAACTAGAGAAGCCACACCCATAGTAATTTACTCTCTCATACAACACTATGAGAGTTAGAGGAATATAAATGTTAGTTACAAGATTAACTCAAACTAAGGTTAACGAGCATTGCAATTTTCCACACTGCACCGAAGTTTTTTTTTTTTTTTTCCAACCCCACAAGCCGCACAAGTAAGTAGCCATTTCAAGTTTGGACACAACTTTATATTTCGATTAAGCTTTATCGTGTTAAATGAAAAAAGGATTATATAGAGTAAGCTTGAGTAGCGTATGTGTTCACGAATATAACTCGTGTATTGAGCGTTCCAGAACACTACTCTTAGAGAAAGTACAAAAATCCTTGAAATGTCAACTTTAAAAAAAGTAAAAAGAATACCAAAAATCTTAGTCAAATATTTATATGTTAACAAATGAGCAATTTAAAATCTGGAGTTAAAACTCTGAATCAAATATTGAACTCTATAAAAATCATCAATGAGCAATTTAAAAATTTAAATCTCCAAATTTAAATACCTATTTAGGAAAAATTTAAAGCCCTTCAGTTATTTCTCTAAAAATCTCCAAAATTTAAATACCTAACTCTGTGTATCGAAGTTACCAAGGAAAAAATTAAAGCCCTTCAATAATATCTTTTAAGTCTATAAAATTTACTAACGAACAAATTAGCTTTCTGAGTTAAATCTCCAAATTTAAATGCCTATCGAAGTTACCTAGGAAAAATTTAAAGCCTTTCAGTTATATCTTAAAGTCTATAAAATTTACTAATGAACAAATTAGCTTTCTGAGTTAAATTTCTAAATTTAAGTACCTAACTCTTCTGAAATCACCAGTAACAATTTAAAATTTGGAGTCCTCCTCGAACAACAACAACAATTTAGTATTTGGAGTCCTCCTCGAACACCAAACAACAATTTGAGTCCTCCTCGAATACCAGACAACAATTTAATATTTGGAGTTTTCCTCGAACACCAGACAACAATTAAATAACATCCACATGAGAATCATTTATTCTTTTTAACTAGTCACTAAGTAACAGATCTATAAAATAATAATAATAATAATAATAATAATAATAATAATAATAATAATAATAATAATAATAATAATAATAATAATAATAATAATGATACTTCTATTACTGCTACTACTTCAAGGGGATAAAAAAATGATTTTTTAAAATCGAATAATATATATATATATATATATATATATATATATATATATATATATATATATATATATATATATATATATATATATATATATATATATATATATATATATATATATATATATATAGTTTTTTTTAAAAACTCTGAAGTACATCATAAGTTTTCAGCCCAATATTTATACTTCATGAGTGTGTGTGTGTGTGAAATGTGTGTGTGTGTGTGTGTGTGTGTGTGTGTGTGTGTTTGTGTATTTGTGTGTTATGTGTTATAAAAATGAAAATGAATTTGGTAGTAAGGGTTGGTTTCATCGCCACTAATTCAATTAAAAAAGCTCTCGTGCGCTTTTTTAAATTTCAATATATATATATATATATATATATATATATATATATATATATATATATATATATATATATATATATATATATATATATATATATATATATATATATTAATTTTGCTTTTACCCTTTTTTTACTTTTTTTACTTTTTTTTTACTTTTTTTTATTTTTTTTGTCTTTTTTTTTTCAATTTTCTTTTATCCAATGAAATAAACATGAAAATAAGGGAAAAAATATTAATGAATTCATATGATTGAATTTATAAGAAAGGAAGAAAGTTAATAAATAAAAGAGGAAGGAAGAGTGTTAATAAATAAAGAAGAAGGAAGAGTGATAAACAAAGAATAAGGAAAGGTGTTAACAAGTAAAGATGAGGAAAAGTGTTAATTAAAAAAGAAGAAGGAAGTGTGTTTATTAATTAAGAGGAAGGAAGAATGATTATAAATAAAAGAGGAAGGAAGAGTGTTAATAAACAGAGAAGAAGGAAGAGTGTTAAGAAATGAAGAGAAAAGGAAAAAAAAGTTAATAAACTTATAAAAAATTCCTTTTAAAACTTTAAAGTATTGTTAAGATTCTTTTTATTGTTTTAAAATATTTTCAAAAGTTATAAAAAACAAAAAAACACGAAGAAAAAAAAAAAACATTAGTTTTCAACGAAATCAAAATTTAAAAAGCAAGAAAGCATTTTTTTCTAAAGAAACCAAAAAAAAAAAAAAAAAAAAAAAAAAAGTTTCCAAAAAAAACAGTATTTCAAATAAACTAATTTTCCAGTGAAACCAAGATTATAAAGAAACCAACAAACTAATATTTAGAAACCAAGGAGACTAAAATTCCAAAGAAACCAAGTTTTTAGAAACCAAGAAAACCTACTTCCCAAAGAAATCTATTTTTAATTCCTTTATCTTCAGGAAGGTTTTTTGAGCCAAGAAATAAGTTTGCATATTCTGCTCAGGCAATTCAGAAAAAGAGTCTTTTTTTTTTTTTTTTTTTTTTTTTTTAAATAGATTAAAAAAGCGATTTAAAAGAGAATTTCCTTCCTCGAAGCTCGGTATTAAAATCAAATGCCTCTCTCCACATATCCATCCACATTGGCTCAAAGTGCCGTAAAGTGGAGATGCGAAATAGCCAAAATTGGATAAAGAAGAATAAAAATAAAGACAATCTTTTTAGATTAAATTTTAGTCAATAGATAGAAACATCCACGCGCTTTCCACTTGAGAAGAAACAATAAAATGAACCAAACTACGAACTATTTTGGAATGCGAACGTAGCATTTTGGATTCACTGCAATTTATTCTCATAAAAAGCGTTGGAATTCCCTTGAGGATCGTTCAGGCGGACGGACTGACCAGAAGAGGTCGAACAGCGGCTGCAAAACTCGCTCGTTTCTATAAAGCTGACCCACGCATTCGAGATCGAGGAAGATGATTGGGAGAGGTCGAAAGCAGACACTGAAAGGGAGAGTATTAAGGGCGAAGCGGGAAGCCATGGAAAAGCGAGTGAGGGGAAAAAGGGTGAAGTGAGAGAGAGAGAGAGAGAGAGAGAGAGAGAGAGAGAGAGAGAGAGAGAGAGAGAGAGAGAGAGAGAGAGAGAGAGAGAGAGAGAGCAAATTTGTGAGAACGAAATGGAAATACGAATGATAGTGAGGGCGATCAGGGAGAGTAAAACAGGAGATGGGAAAAATGGAAAAATAAATAATGAAAAAGAAGAAAGAAAGAAGGGAGAAGAAGAAGGGGAAGATGAAGAGGAAGAACAAACAGAGTAGCAAAGAGGAAAGCATTTAAAATATTGGAATGAAGAGAGGAAAATACTTACAAATGGTAAGAAATATCATAATGCATTATAATAATAATAACAATAATAAAATTAATAATA
>SEYY01000417.1:130000-132500 GCA_009176605.1 Armadillidium nasatum
CGAATAAATCACTGCCGGTGTCATTTAAAGTTGTCACTCTCGATGACGTCAAAGATGGCACTGTCGTGATGATCAGGGCCGGAAATGACGAAAATATTTGCGGTGAATTAAGAAATAATTCGGCAGTGATGAAGAATCAGGTAGCGAAATTTAATGACTTACGATTCGTTGGACGCTCCGGAAGAGGTAATAATAATAATAATAATAATAATAATAATAATAATAATAATAATAATAATATAATATATTGTTTTTTTTAATAAAAAGAAAAAAAATTATTATTATTATTATTATTATTATTATTATTATTATTATTATTATTATTATTATTATTATTATTATTATTATTATTATTATTATTATTATTATTATTATTATTATTATTATTATTGCATATATATGTTAAGAAAATTAATGTTATGTTTATATTTGTATTGAATTTATATAAATATTAATTTGTATTTTATTTTTTGCTAAATATTTATTTATTTGCTTTCCTGATTTCCTTTTTAATTAAGTTCAATAATTTTATTTTCAAGTGTTAATAAATTCTTATATTATTATTATTATTATTTTTATTATTATTATTATTATTATTATTATTATTATTATTATTATTATTATTATTACTGTTATTCTGTTATTATTAATATTTTATTATTATTATTAGGGTTATGTTATTATTATTATTATTATTATTATTATTATTATTATTATTTTTTTATTATTATTATTATATTATTATATTATTATTATTTATATATTAAATAAATTAAAAAATTAATTTTTTTAAAAAAAAAAAAAATATATATATATATATATATATATTATATATATATATATATATATATATATATATATATATATATATAATATATATAATATATATATATATATTATATATATATATATATATAGTTTTTAATCCTGCTTCCCCTTTCACTGTCCTCCTCCACCAAAAACTGTCCCTCCCCTTCAACATGTGTTAATAGTTCCCCTACTATTTCTTCCCCCATCATCCCTTGGGACATCCCCCATGAAGGTCTTTTATTTCAGAGTGTAATTGGGGACGCTAAAAAGGGTGCTGAACTTTTCTGATACTCACACACAAACTATATATATATATATATATTATATATATATATATATATATATATATTATATATATATATATATATATATATATATATATATATATATATATATATATATATATATATATATATATATATATATATATATAATATATATATATATATATATATATATATATATATATATATAATATATATATATATATATATATATATATATATATATATATATATATATATAATACTGTTTTCCTGTAAATTATTTATAAAAACTATTTCTAAAACGATTTACCGAAAAATAGTAATAATGATAGTAATGATATTAATAAACGAATAAATAATATAAATAATAATAGTAATAATAAAAATATTAAGAAGAATAATAAAAAAATAAGAATAATAATAATATTTAAAATAATAATAATAATAATAATAATAATAATAATAATAATAATAATAATAATAATAATAATAATAATTTTTTATTAATAATGATAGTTTTAATAAAAATAAATTAATATAAAAATTTCATCTGATTTTGTTTCTTCCTATTTATCATTTTATTATTATTGTTCAATAATAAGAAAATTGCAAAACATTAATAATAGTTATGACTTTTTAATAATAATAATAATAATAATAATAATAAAAATAATAATAAAGAAAAATTATTGTAAAAAAAAAAAGTCATTAGTAGATAAATTTTTCTTCTGTTCTATACTCTTTTTAGTTTATTATTATTATTATTTTTACTGTATTATTATTACTTATTATTATTATTATGAGTTATTATTTTTATTATTATGATTATTATTATTTTACTTATTATTATTGTCATTACTTTTTATATTTATTATTTTTCCTCCACACCACCGTTTTAGTCTTTTTCTTCGTCTCATTATTATTATTATTATTATTATTATTATTATTATTATTATTATTATTATTATTATATATTAATTCCTTTCTACTTTAATTATTATTCATCTTTAGTATTATTATTATTATTATTATTATTATTATTATTATTATTATTATTATTATTATTATCAATATTATCATTACTATACTCATTATTTCAGGAAAAAGTTTTAACCTGTCTATAATAATTCGCTCGTGTCCCTTACAAATGACGACGATAACGAAGGCGATAAAGGTGACCGTGGACGGCCCCAGGGAACCCCGCAACAAAAGTCGTAAGTATCAAGAGATCGAGTTGCTTTAGATAAACCTTTTTAGATTGAGTTTTAATGTACAATAACAAATTTTAGATCAAGAATATATAGGGTGCACTAAAATTTAAGCTTCGAAGCAATTAAAATTATTAGTTTGGTGATAATCTCTTTTATATATATATATATATATATATATATATATATATATATATATATATATATATATATATA
>SEYY01000417.1:137500-142500 GCA_009176605.1 Armadillidium nasatum
AAAAACGTATCTCCTTTTTAACGCATTCAATTGCGGCAAAATCGTATTCTTGTCTGAATGAGAGTTGAACAATTAAATAGATTAATTAGTCTTACAAGCTTCAAAAAAATGTCTTCTTTGCATGATAAATAAGATCCATTTTGGGATGACTTTGGTATGTGTGTGTTAGAAGCATTTTTTTTAGATTGCTCTAAATAATAAATAAGAATTTATCTTTTTAAAATGACTTTTGTCTTATTAATGATAAAAGATCTTATATTTTCCAAATATATTTTAAAATAATTTGGTGAAATTAATTGGTGACGCTACTTTCTTGTGATTAATTAGCCTTTTCTGCGTTGAAACGTTTGGTATATATTTTGTTTATTTTGTTGGTCCACTAAATTGCTAGTTTTGTTGGGGTGGGAGGTGAATATTGGTTTTGCCATCATAATAAATTAAATAATTAAATTAATTTTAGTTTAAAAATGAGATAAAATATATAAAATATATTTATTTTTTATTTAGTTTAAAAATTAAATTAATTTATTTTTTTATTTCATTGTCGTTCATTTACTAAAAAAATTATTCTAGAATTTCTTTTTCGTCAGAAATATATTTTTTCATTATTATTGTATTTAAGGTTAATACTTTTATTTATTTATTTATTTATTATTATTATTATTATTATTATTATTATTATTATTATTATTATTATTATTATTATTATTATTATTATTATTATTATTATTATATATTTTTTTATTAAAATAATTTTGAAACAAAAAAATTATTATTATTATTATTTATTATTATTATTATTATTATTGTTGTTATTATTATTAATAGTTTTATTTATTTAATTTTTTATTTTATTATTATTAATTGTTTTATTTATAATTATTATTATTATTAATAGTTTTTATTTTATTATATTATTTTATTAATTTTACTATTATTATTACTATTATATCTATGGTTTATATATTTATTTAATTTATTTATTTATTTTATTTATTTACTTAATTATTTATTTAGGTTTTTGCATCACATATATTGAAGCCAAAATAATAGCTTAGAATATATCCTATATCCTCAAATTTAGACTTTTAAATTCAATATATATATATATATATATATATATATATATATATATATATATATATATATATATATATATATATATATATATATATATATATATATATATATATATATATATATATATATATATATATATATATATATTGGGTTGGCCGAGCTCCGGAATTTTCCGCACCGCACCGCACCACACCGCACCAGGTTGTCGTGCACCGCACCGCACCAACTGTCATTCATTGCGCACACACCGCACCGCACCGCACCGGAAAGCAAAATGCTGTGCTCCGCACCGCACCGCACCAAAAGCTAAACTAAGCGCACCGCACCGCACCGAAATCAGCGCACCACGCACCGCACCGCACCGACAATACAATTTGAAGCAAATATATATATATATATATATATATATATATATATATATATATATATATATATATATATATATATATATATATATATATATATATATATAGAGAGAGAGAGAGAGAGAGAGAGAGAGAGAGAGAGAGAGAGAGAGAGAGAGAGAGAGAGAGAGAGAGAGAGAGAGAGAGAGAGAGAGAGAGAGAGAGAGAGAGAGAGAGAGAGAGAGAGAGAGAGAGAGAGAGAGAGAGAGAGAGAGAGAGAGAGAGAGAGAGAGAGAGAGAGAGAGAGAGAGAGAGAGAGAGAGAGAGAGAGAGAGAGAGAGAGAGAGGAGGTTAGCGCCTTCCGAGGCGATGCAAGTACCCTCCATTGGACATAACCCACGGAGTGATAGGATGAGCTAATGGGTTAGACCATTCCGTTTCACTCCGTTGCCCTTTGGTTCATTCCTTTTCGCGTTTCACCTTCTCAGAGAGTCTATAGTGTACCTCGGCCTCACACTGGAGTGTCTGCTCCAACTACCTCCCCACCCCAATTCTTCACATGTTCCCACATTTTACAAGCGCTTACTCTTACATTACATTTATAAAACAAAACAAATCTCAAAATAGCGAAACCCACAGCTGCCTCGGAGATGCTTAGAGGGGCGGCATCCAAAGAATGCCCCCTCATCTACCCCTCACCCCATCATGACTTGGGAGTTGGTGGCCTCCGATGATGGGGATGGTGCGCCATGACTCGGAGTCAGGCTTGCCCCGGTGCACGGTCTTCTTTTTTCATTAATTTCTGTAACATTCGCGGTCTTTCTTCTAATTTCCCCTTTTTTCGAACACCATCTCTTGTTTCTAACCGAAATTCAGGTGCTTGAGTGTGCTGACAGGAAACCTTAATCTGTTACCTCCTAGTCTCTATCCTCAATTTTCAGCCAAAGGCTGTTGTTGCGCATATGTGCGCAACGATGTTATTTACTCTCGTGTCTTTTTATCTCCTAATTCTACTGACTATAAAAAATTCTTCGACTATTTAAACTCCGAAATAGAGCACATTCTATCTTCTCCTTTCTCTGAAATCATCATTTTAGGTGCTTTCAATGTTCACCACCGCCAATGGCTTTCATCTAGTTTTCATGATCCAGCCGGTGAACTCGCCTTCAACTTTTCTATCCAGAACAACCTTGAGCAGTTGGTGCAACTCCCTACCCGTATCCCTGATCACCTTGGTGATGAACCCAACATACTTGATCTTTTCTTAACCTCTTATCCTTCTCCATATACTGTTAAACTCTTTCCTCCTCTGGGTTCATCCGATCACCTTCTTATCTCCGTATCTTGTTCTGTCTCTTCAAGTCTTCCACAAGAACGACCCCCGCCTTTGGCAAGGAGACGTTTGTGGCACTTCTGTGCTGCTAGCTGGTCTGACTTGTGTTGTACTTCCTTGATTCCCCATGGATTGATTATTGCTTTCGCGGGAGGGATCCCCGGAGTGTGCTGAGCGCATAACTGAGGTGATTCTCTCAGGCATGGAGACGAACATTCCATATTCTTTCCCTTCTACTAAACCTAACAAATCTTGGTTTAATTCTACTTGTTCTCGCGCTATTAGCAGCAGGGACGCTGCCTCCAGAGATTACCTTCGTTTTCACACCCCTGAAACCCATTCAACTTATATTTCATCCGGGAATCGTGCAAAATCTATTCTTCGAAATACCATAAACTTTTCTCCGTCGCAAATGCAAAAATATTTCTGGTTACTCTTCGTCTCGCCCTTTCTGGCATTTTGGAAAAAATGTCAACTCTAACTTTGCTTCTTCCTCTTTCCCTCCTCTAATATCTTCTGATGGTACAACTGACGTTTTACCTTCTACTAAAGCTGAACTCTTCGCTCAAACTTTTGCCTTCTAATTCTACCTTAGACGATTCCGGAGCTATTCCTCCTCCTTCAACCCCCTCCAACTCATTTATGCCTAAAATTATAATTTCTTCTAAAGATGCCATTTCTGCTCTCTCTGAGCTTAATACTAAGAAGGCGTATGGTCCTGATGGTATTCCTCCTGCGGTTCTCAAAACTTTGTGCTTCCGAGCTTGCACCCTGCCTTGGTAAACTATTTCGTCTTTGCCTTTCTACTTCGACCTTCCCTTCTTGCCTGGAAACGTGCACTCATTCAGAATGTGCCGAAGAAGGGGACCCTACTCAACCCTCTAACTATCGTCCAATTTCTTTAACCTCCGTTCTTTCTAAAGTTTTCGAATCTATCCTTAACAGGAAGATTTGGAAACATCTCAATTCTTCTAATCTTATCTCTGATCGCCAGTATGGTTTTCGTTAAGAAACGTTCTACTGGTGATCTTCTTTCCCTACTTTCTGACTCTTGGTCCTCCGCTCACCGGGGTTTCGGTGAATCTTTCGCTGTGGCGCTAGACATATCGAAAGCCTTCGATAGAGTCTGGCACAAAGCTTTGATTTCCAAACTTCCCTCTTTCGGAATCTATCCTTCTCTCTAATTTCCTTTCCAGTCGTTCTATAGCAGTTATTGTAGACGGCCACCGTTCATCTTATAAATCTATAAATAGTGATGTTCCTCAAGGATCTGTCCTATCCCCAACTCTTTTTCTAATTTTAATCAATGATCTTCTCTCTATTACTTCATCTCCTATCCACTCCTATGCCGATGACTCCACCCTTCATTATTCCTTTCAATTTGAAAGACGTCCCTCCCAACAGCAGTTGATTGATTCAAGAAGGATAGCCTTGGAGCAACTGACCTCTGATCTTTCTCGTATTTCAAATTGGGGCAGAGAAAACATGGTCGTTTTCAATGCCTCAAAAACTCAATTCCTCCATCTTTCTACTCGACACAATCTTCCACACAACTATGACATCTTCTTCGAAAACACTCAACTCAAACCTTCATCTGTTCTTAATATTCTCGGGTGTTTCTTTTTCTCGTGATCTTTCTTGGAAAGATCACATTACTTCTCTTTCTAAACAAGCTTCTAAGAGGTTGGGTGTTCTGAGGCGCCTTCGTAGTTTTTTTTTACGCCACCCAGTTGCTTGCTCTGTATAGGGGTGTTGTTCGCCCCTGTATGGAGTATGCCTTCGCACATCTGGGGTGGTTCCACACATACAGCTCTTCTTGAAAAGGTGGAGTTTAAGGTTTTTAGTCTTATTAACTCTCCCGCTCTTACTAACTCTCTCCAATCTCTTTCTTCCCGTCGAATTGTTGCGTCACTCTCTCTGTACTATCGCTATTGCAACGGACATTGCTCTTCTAAACTCTCACGTCGCACACCTCCTCCACTGAGAAGGGCTCGTGCGACACGACTTTCTACACAGTCTCATCCTTTCTCTGTCCAACTCTCCGACCCCAGACTTAACCGCTATTATCATTGTTACATATACTCTACTGGTAAAGTCTGGAACACACTCCCTTTATCTGTTTTCTCCACTTCCTTTGACTTGCATTCTTTGTTGTCCTCCTTCGGTCAAGATTGGATTTTCAATCACCAAAACTCTGATCCTCTCTTTCTACTAGATATAATTCTACAGAAATCAAACTTTAG
>SEYY01000417.1:175000-177500 GCA_009176605.1 Armadillidium nasatum
AAAATAAAATAAAAATTAAAAAAAATGTAAAATGTAAAAAAAAAAAAATAGTAATAATTAAACAATATTTCAAATGATTATTGATTTGGAAAATAAAAAAGTTTATGTTTCTTTCGTCTCCCATTTTGGGGAGCCCAATTACTTCTCCATATTCCCCCATTTCAAAAAAAAAATATTAAAAATATTAATGTTAATATTTATATTAAAAATATTAATATTACGTGTAAAATATTATTTCATGCTTAAATAATAATGGTAATGGAAATTAATAAGCATAAAATTCTATCCATTTAAAGAACCCAAATCTTAAACTTAAAAAAATGAATAAAATATGTCTTAACATGAAACTAAGTCAAAAGGAAAAAATAAATAAATAAAAAAAATAATAAAAAAATAAAATAAAATACAAAAAAAAGAGTTCGTCATTAAAAATAAAGAGTGAAGAAAAAAAAAAAAAAAAAAAAAAAAAAAACTGGAATGAGAGCAAGGGTGCCTGGCTCTAACGGCGTTTCCTGGGTGTGCACCAATTGTGTTTAATCGCGTCTTCGAAGACAGACACTAAGAGCTAATCCTAGGTCGCTTCGGTAATGCTTCTCGTCCATTTCTGCTTGTTCATTAGCCGACGAGTGACTCGTCCACTATAAATACCTCTCAGGGATTTAATTAAAGAAACTCTTATTCGCCTGTTGCAAAATTCTTAAACAAGTCTCTCATATTTCTATATTCTAATATATATATATATATATATATATATATATATATTATATATATATATATATATATATATATATATATATATATATATATATATATATATATATATATATGGGTTTGAAATATAAATAAATCTTGTAGGAATATGCAAAATTTAAGCAAATTAAACAAGAAGAGAAGCTTAAAATCATGCATAAAACTTGGAGGGGTCTCTCTTGCTGGAGGGTGAAGATTTTTAAGACTTGGGTTAATCAATATGTTGGTGGAAGCTGTGGTAATTGTGGCCGAACTGAATATTCATGAAGATCGGAGGCCGGATGAGGATGGAAGGGAAAGTCTTGGAATGGGAAGAAACTGCATAAGGAGTAGAGTAATTAAGTACGTTTCTAGAGGAAGATATATGGAGGAGGCGAAGAAGAAGAAGAAGAAGAGGAAGGATTGAAAGGGAAATAGGAAAAGATTTATGAAGACGAAAGTCATTCTAAGGAAACCTAATTTCAAATAAATTGACAGTATACAATAATTGACAAATAGTTAATATTAAATGATATACAGTCTATTTAATATTAAAATGAAAAATGTTTAACTTTATAATGATAAATATTTAATATTAAATGATATATATTTAATATTAAAGTGATAAATATTTAATATTAAAATAATAAATATTTAATATTTAAATGATAAATATTTAATATTAAAATGATATATATTTAATATTTAAATGATAAATATCCAATTTTAAAATGATAAATATGTAATATTAAAATGCTAAATATTTAATATTAAAATAAATATTTAATACTAAAATAAATATTTAATATTAAAATGATATATATTTAATATTTAAATATTAAAATGATAAATATTTAATGCCAAAATGGCAAATGTTTAATGTTAAAATGGTAAATATTTAATATTAAAATGCTAAATATTTAAGATTAAAATGATAATTTACATTATTAATGAACTAGTAATGATAAGTTATTCTAAACGACTACTTCTTTCTTTAAAAAAAAAAAAAAAAAAAATTATTACTAAAAATAATAAAAGAAAACCATTATTAAAATAATAGTTGTTAAAAACATTTTAAGAAAATTCTTTTAAAAACAATTAATATTAAAAATAACTAATTCAAGAAAATAAATTTTAAAAGTTATTATGATATTTAAAAATAACTTTAAAAAAATCTTTTAAAAATAATTAAAGAAAACTTTTTAAAAAACAATTATTAAAAATAATTAAAGTTTTATAAAACAATTATAGTTTTTAATAAGGATTATTTGTAAAAGGGGTTTTTAATTATTTATTTTTTAATAATATTTACTTTTTAAACGGTTTTTCTTTAAACATTTTTAATATTAACTTCTCGTAATGGGTTTTCTATTGTTATAACAATAGAAAACCAAATACAAGAAGTTTTTATTAAAAATATTTAAAGAAAAATCGTTTTAGAAATAAATATTATTAAAAAACAAATAAATAAAAACCCCTTTTACAAACAATCCTTTTTAAGTTCCAGTTAATCTAAGATAAAAAAAAAAAAAAGAAAACCAGAAAAAAACTTCCCTATAACTAAAATGAATCCTCAGTTGACGCTTTTAATTGCCGAAGGAACTCATTGAGACACTCTTCATTAGTCTTGTAAGGGGATAAATTTTCCCATAAGACTCAAGTGCTTGGGGATATTCACGAGGAACCTCGAACGGAGACCCTTCATCAGGGAGGTGCTGCGTAGAAAACCTCCAACGGTTTCCAACCTTTAATGAGGGAAAGATGGAGTGGG
>SEYY01000417.1:190000-192500 GCA_009176605.1 Armadillidium nasatum
AGAGAGAGAAGAGAGAGAGAGAGAAAGATAGAGACAAGCAAAATAGAAAGATGTAGAAAGAGAGAGCGCACGTAAAAAGAACAAAATAAGAAATGCATTTAAATAAAAAAAGAGAAAAAATATTTCTTTTAAAAGAAATTGTAAAGCTTTTAAAATAAAAAAGAAAAAGGAAATAGGAAATACTAAAGAATGAGATACCCTTACAATTTAATTAATATCTTTCTTTTGCTCTTCTTGATTCAATTTCAAGTTAATATTTCAACTTAATATAAATCAAAAGCAAAAATTAGTCAAATTAAAAAAAATGAAAAAAATAAAGAAATAAAAATTAAAAACCGTTTCTATAAAAATTAAATTTTTAAATGCTATTTTTCATTTTTACTCATCATTTATTTCTTATTCAAAAAATGTAACATTTTTTTTACTATGTAAAGCGACGAGAGTGATAAAATTAATAGTAATGAAATTACTAAAGGAGAAGAGAGAGAGAGAAAATATAATATATATATATATATATATATATATATATATATATAATATATATATATATATATATATATATATATATATATATATATATATATATATATATATATATATATATATATATATATATATATATATATATATATATATATATATATATATATATATATATATATATCATTGAATTTCATCGTTGGGACAAGTGGCAAAAAAATGTCACAATAAAATTTTCAATAGAGAAAAGACATGTTAAGCATAAGAAAGTCGCTTCACCGATTTATTTTCTAGTAAGAAAATAATTTTAAAAAATTTCGGAGTGTTTCTCCAAAACTGTAGACTGAATATTATAAATATTCATTAAAGTTTTGTTAAAAATACGTTAAGAATTATTGAAATAAATTTGAAATGAGACGAAAAAAATGTGCTTCTACCTTGATTGAGTTCAACGAAAGCTATTTAATGTTTTTTTGAGGTTGGGACCAAAACTAAAGAAATTTTAAATATATTTTACTAAAAAATATTTATTTATTTATCTATTTATTTTTTTTATTTATATATTTATTTATTTATTTATTTTTTTGTGACAGAGGAAGCTGGTTATGGTTTTAAATTTTTTGTATGTGTTTATAATTTCATTCAACATCGAAAACTTATTGTATATTTTCTTCTGAATTTGGTGTTTTGTGTATAGTAAGGTAAACATTTTCTGAATTTGGTGTTTTGTGTATAGTAAGATAAACATTTTCTGAATTTGGTGTTTAGTGTATAGAGATAAACATCTTCTGAATGGTGTTTATAGTAAGGTAAACATCTGAATTTGGCGTTTAGTGTATAATAGGATAAACATCTTCTGAATTTGGTGTTTAGCGTATAGTAAGATAAACATTTTCTGAATTTGGTGTTTAGTGTATAGAGATAAACATCTTCTGAATTTGGTGTTTAGCGTATAGTAAGGTAAACATCTGAATTTGGCGTTTAGTAGGATAAACATCTTCTGAATTTGGTATATAGTAAGATAAACTCTCGTGTAACATTTTTCGTTAATCTTTTCTTATAGCTTCGATACTTTAATTAAAGTCTCACTTCGATACTGATTTCCTACTAATAATCTTAAGTATAAAATATACTTATTTACTTATCCTGCTATGTGCCTCTAATGGGGTAGTTTTTCACGTCTGTTTTGAAAATCATTCTACTTCTCATGAGACTGTAACATCATCTTTCAACCTTCAGGTTTCCTTTCTAGGAAATTTCGATGTAAACAAACTGTAGACTTGGGATCTTCTTCTGCAGGACGTCAAGTTATCTTGTATCCTTAACAATGTGAGTCGGTTGATACGGAAACCAAAAATTTGGCAATATAGTTCAAAATCTAGTAGGACTCTCCCAATTTATGCTTCACTACTACTAGTATTTCTCGTTAAATGTTATTTGGAGAAATTATAAAATGATGTCTGAAATTGTGCCTACTCTTTAGTATGTGGTGCACAAAAAGTGAAATTAATCGTTTCTTCAGTAGCACTCATTGTCAGGGAGTTTCTGAGGAGGATTTCCAGTAGATTTGTTCGTTTGCCATGCATTCGTACACTACAAAAATTGTTCCAACGAATCGTTGAGACAAGTGCCAAAAATGTTACAGTAAAGTTTTCAATACAGAAAAGACATGTTAAGCATAAGAAAGTCGCTTCACCGATTTATTTTCTATAGTAAGAAAATAACTGAAAAAATTTGTTGACATTGTCCTAACGATTCGTTAGGACAATTTTCGCAGTGTATATTCAAAACTATAGACTGAATAATTACAATGTAACATCAATTATTTCTCCACCTATTAGTAACTCTGATTGAATACTATATCCAATAATTCAGATAATGATCTCCTGCTTTCAGTAGAGCCACTATTCATCTTTTGGCACTGTGACTGAGATTGATGATTGACTTTGAGTTATTTTTGGGCATCGCAGTCACTCCTGAAAGTTTTTCACTTTAGAGGCATCAAGGTGTGCCCTTTGTT
>SEYY01000417.1:205000-215000 GCA_009176605.1 Armadillidium nasatum
CTTGTTTGGCCATGTTTGTTCAGTCAAATTCTTTTTTGCAAAATTTAAACTATTTTAGGGTAACAAAGGAAAAAAAATAGGAGTAACTAAGGTGTTCCAAAATAAAATAAAATAAAATAAAATAAAATAAAATATAGTTAAAATAAAATAAAAATGCAATGAAAGGGAGACTCTGGAAAAATGGGGCTTGGGGGGAATCTTTAAAAAAAAAAAGAAATAAATTAATATGAAAAAAATATAAGTAAAACTTCAAACTTTAAAAAAAGCTGAAAAAAAACATTGTCAAACAATATAAAAATATATTTTTTTTCCTATTGTTCCCATTGTAAAAGTCTATTATTTGTATGTTGAATATAGCAACCCATTTATATATATATATATATATATATATATATATATATATATATATATATATATATATATATATATATATATATATATATATATATATATATATATATATATATATATATATATATATATATATATATATATATATATATAGGGTGCAAGCGCCAACTCCACGTCCTCGTCGTGCATCCTGGGTTCAGCTAGCGAAACTATGACTAGGGTAGGATAGTTCTAGCAATTCGCTGTCCGAAAAAATTAACTGCTTGCAAAACTCAAGAAACAACCTCGGAATAAGACAGACTTTTTGGAAAAAGGCCACTCAAACGATTTTGGTAAAGAAATTGAAAAAAAAAGACTTGAAAAATTTCAGAAGCTACTCTTAATATTGCGACATATAGCGGAAAGGAGAAGAAGATTGTGAACATGATGAGTGAGAGGAAGATAGATGTAATGGGATTAGCGGAAATGAGGATGAGAGGAGAAGAAATGGGTAGAGACCCGGGAGGAGGTTATGTGTTGAAGCATAAAAGTTGTGGAAGAAGGAATTAGAAGGCACGGAGTAGGTTTCATCCTGGGACCTAGTGTGTCACCGTTTGAATACAGTACAGAGTGTATTCATGAGAGATTGATCGTGTGCACACTAAAAGTGAAGGAAGTAATATATCCTCTATATCATGTAAATGCTCCTCAACAAGGATATAAAGAGGAAGAAAAGAGACTTTATGGAAATGAGTAGAGGCGGAGAGAAGAGAAAATGATGTATTATTGCTGATGGGAAATTTTAATGCTAGAGTGGGAAGGAGAAGAGATGAGATTGAGAGGGTATTGTAACCAAATACAGAGGAGATAAGAAATATGGAGGGAGAGGTTCTGTTGGACTTTTGTAAGAGGAAAGGCATGAATATCATGATTGATTTTTACCAGCCGAGAGATTCTAATAGAAATATGATATAGATGGAATAAAAATACAGGAAGTTTTGATCAGAGATCCATCATAGATTATATCATCTCATCAGATGGAAGACTGGTAAGAAATGTGAAAGTAATACAGTCAAGAGCCTTAGATGTGGAAACGAGAAGTGAGGCAGAAAGAGAGAATAAAGAGAAGCGTTAAAGTGGAAATAGCTAGGAGGATAACTGAAGAGATGGCAGAAGACGTGAGAGAAGAAAAGAAGAAGGTTTATAGACTAGCAAAAACATATAGAGGATCAAGAGCATGTAATATAAAAAATAAACAAGGTGAAACTCTGATAAGACAAGAAGATATAAACAAGAGATGGACAGAGAAATTTAATGAATTGCTAAACATAGAGGAAAGAGTGGGTGAGAGAGAGGAGACAGTGGGGGGAGCAGTATGAGGAGGGGACATTACAAAAGAAGAATTGAAGGACGCTTTAAAGAGAATGAAAAACAACAAATCTCCGGGTGAAGATGGTATAGCTATAGAACAAATAAAAGATGGAGGAGAAGGATTGAAAGACGCATCTCTGAGATTTTGTAGCAAACGTTGGAGGGATATTCGGGTACCAAAATGTTGGGGTAAAACAATGATAATACCCACATACAAGAGCAAAGGAGATATGGGAAACTGTTAAAATTATAGACATATCCTTAATAAACCACCTAGTGAAGGCTTTGACAGAATACTGGTAAAAACATTAAGTTCTCCTATTTCTTCGATAACCAATGTAGTTATCGTAGAAATAGGAGTTCTAAAGACCTCATGTTTGCATTAAGAATGACGAAGAAAAGGTATAGGAGAAATGATGCTCCTTGTTTTTATTGATCTAAAAAAAAAACATCTGATTTAATAACATAGAGGAAAGCTATATGGGAAATTATGAAGTAATATATATATATATATATATATATATTATATATATATATATATATATATATATATATATATATATATATATATATATATAATATATATATATATATATATATATATATATTGGGATTTATCCAATAATATATATATATAAACAAATTTTATCATATAAATAAGAATTATCATTTAATATTATTAATAAAGTCCATCTTTTAAATTTTATTTTTGTCTATATTTATCAGCAAAATTGACGTTGTGACGTCATGAACATTTAAGATAAGGAGTTATTTTATTATTTATTTTTTAATAAGTTTTTATTACTATTTTTTACTAGAGATTTAAAAACTATGAGACTAAAATTTATTATTATTATTAATTATTATTATTATTATTATATATTATTATTATTATTATTATTATTATTATTATTATTATTATTATTATTATTATTATTATTATTATTAATTTTATTTTTATTATTATTATTATTATTATTAGTATTATATTATATTATTATTATTATTATTATTATTATATTTTTATTATTAGTATGTATATACTATAGTAATATTGTATATCATTATTACTTAATTACTTATTATTTCTCTTATTTCTATTATTATATATATTATAAATACTTATATTTTTATATTATATTCATTATATTATTATTATTATATATACATTATTTTATTATATTATTATTATAATTTTAATTATAATATAATTTATAATTTATTATTTTTATTTATATTATAATTATAGAGTATTTAATATTTATAATTAACTTATATTTAATTAACTTATTAGTATTCTTATAATTATAGATATTATTATTATTATTATTATTAATTATTATTATTATTATTATTATTATTACTTATTATATTATTTTATTATTATTATTGTATTATTATTATATTTTTTTATTACTTATTATTATTATTTATTTTTATTTTTATTATTTTTTATTATTATTATTATTTATTATTATTATTATTTTAATAATTATTATTATTATTATTATTATATATTATTATTAATTATATTTATTATTTATTATTAATATTATTAATATTATTAATTATTATTATTAAATTTTATTATTATATTTATTATTATATTATATTAAATTAAAAATTATGATTAATATAATTTTATTATTAATTTTAATAATTAAGATATTTAAATTATTAAATGTTTACTTTATTAAGATTGTATAATAATTATCTTTATTTAAATTAATTATAAATAACAATAATTTATAAATAATTATAATTATTACTAATAATAATAATAATAAAAATAATAATAATATATAAAAATAAATAATAATAATAATATTTTATAATTATTAATTATTATAATATTATAAATTATTTGTTTACTTATAATATTAATGATATTAATAAATAATAAAATATTAATAATACTATATATTATTATAAATATAAATTATTATTTTATTATAATATTATTATTATTATTATTATATAATATTATTATTTATTATTAATTATTATTATTATTATTTATTTATAATTATATTAATATTTAATAATTAATAATAATATTATTTTTTTAATTATATAATAATATTTTAATAAATAATTTAATATTAATAATAATTTATAATTATTATAATATAATAATAATAAATAATAAATAATAATTTTTTTTAATTATTAAATTAATTTTAATTAATTTTTTTAATTTATTTTAATTAATATAATTTTTTTTATTATTTTATATATTTAATTTATTTATTATAATTTAATTTATTAATAATAAATAATAATAAAATAATAATAATAATAATAATAATAATAATAATAATAATAATAATAATAATAATAATAATAATTTCTTACAGGGTACCTTTGAAATACTAGATTTCTATTTTCATCACTGAATCAAAATGAAAAACTTCGGATTTTTCTTTGCTTTGATTTTGGCTTCGTATTTCTTGTGTTCAAGTAATTATAGTTTTGTTTTTCTTTCTCTAATTATTTTCTTACTGGTTACCACAATTTACTACCATGACCCCTTTTCAAGGATGACGCAAGGAAATAAATAGGGAGAAAGCTCACACAACCACAAACCTTAATGCAAATATCTTAGTGAACCCAAAAACAGGCTTTAAAGAGTGGAAGATTAAATACAACATAAAAAAAAAAGAAATCATGACGGAGTTCCACAGAACGGATGTTGCTGGAAAGGAGGCACCAGAATCAGCGAGCCCAGTGTCACCAATCTCTATTCAAAATTCGAACGGGAGTAAAGTACCCTTGTGATAAGAGGGTGCCTCAACAATGGGGGATTCTAGCAATCAACTCTCTTGACACCTGACATTATTAGACCTGTAGAAGAGAGATGATGCATCAAAGTCACGTCACAGAGTTAGTTACAGAGAAAGAGAGAGAGAGAGAGAGAGAGAGAGAGAGAGAGAGAGAGAGAGAGAGAGAGAGAGAGAGAGAGAGAGAGAGAGAGAGAGAGAGAGAGAGAAATCAAAGGAGTTATAAAGTAGGCGATATTTTATTAATCTTTAGTTTTAGATTCAACCTTGTCCAAAACAGGGTAGGAAATGGAGCGCATTCATATGTAAGCACAAAACTTTGTACGAAGTTGTATGTTGGGGCAAGTGTAGAGAATAAAAAATTTTCCTAATCATAAACAGAACTTCTGGCTTCTTTAAGAATACCTTATCAACAGTTCTGATATGAGATCTTAAAAATAGTTTGTAGTTTTTATTCAGATCAGGAATTTTTATGTTATTCACAGGTGAGACGGTTTGGCCATCGAAGAATAAAAACAAGTTGGGAGACATTCTTGAGAACTGTGTGCGAAGAACTGAGTTTTTAAATAGTTGCATTTCATAAGGCTGAATCGACCCCATCGGGATATCTCATCCAGATTGGCAAGAATAGAATCGGAAAATGGAAGTCGAGAAGTTACTCTAGATGCAATTGAGGTAGCAGGTTTAAAATGAGGAGAATAAAGTAAAGTTGAGCTATGGGTATAAGAATGAACAGAGTTTCAAGCGCAACTGAGAAGTTCGTTAATGGGAAAAAGGAATAAAGTTAGAGAGAGAAAAGAACATAAGGAACACAGTAATTGACAAGAAAAGGGGAAGAGGTCTCGTGAACAATATATGTCGTTATGGAACAATTTGAGAGAAATTTTGACATAAGCAAGCAAAGAGTAGGAGGAATGAGCATAATAATAATAATAATAATAATAATAATAATAATAATAATAATAATAATAATAATAATAATAATAATAATAATAATAATTCAGGAAACGAGTTTAGAGAGTAGGGAGGTAGTCCACACCTCGTAAAAGACTTTTGATATGTCAAGTGTCACCCCACAAGGTTTCTCATAGTTCCTAAAGTCATAAGACGATGAATCAGCATTATGTTCCCCTGAATCTCTGAGGCAAACAAATATTTTATAACAAATTTTTTCATTTTTTTCTTTTTTATAAAACAAACTAGTGGTTTGTTCTTTATGCAAACTATACGCTTTTTCTGCGTAGAAGATTTTGTTGTTAGATTTTTGCTCTTAGTTCCAACGATTTTTCCCTAATCAGATGTTCCATGTGTTACATAATATGTTCCAATGAATGTTCCATAATCAGATGTTCCATGTTTTACATAATAAGATGTTCCAACGAATGTTCCATATTTTGCATTTAAGATGTTCCAACGATTGTTCCATAATCAGATGCTCCATGTTTTACATAATATGTTCCAATGAATGTTTCCATCATCAGATGTCCCATGAGTTCCATAATCATTAAGAATACTGAAAGATTTGATCTTCTTCCCATTTGCATTATTGTAATTATACTTTAATATACGAGTAGTTTAGTTATACTTATTTCTACATTATAAAATTTATTCTATGCATAATATATATATATATATATATATATATATATATATATATATATATATATATATATATATATATATATATATATATATATATATATATATATATATATATATATATATATATATATATATATATATATATATATATATATATATATATATATATATATATATATATATATATATATATATATATATATATATATATATATATATATATATATATATATACTTATGGTCATAGTGGCGAGGAGTCCTCCAAATCCAGTGTGTATCATCACCTACGACTATCGTCCTCTCTGCGCCTCCGACGGGAAGACATACAATAATCGTAGGGCGTTTTACTGTGAAAAGAGGAACAACAATGGTACTACAGTAGGAGAGTTTTTGATTAAACTATCTTTTTTATTATTAATTTTATCACTCTAATTATACTGATGAGATTTCTTGAAATTTTCGAAATATTATTATTATCATTAATTATTATTATTGTTTTTGTTATTATTTACATTATTATTACTATTATTTAAACTGTTATTATTATTATTAGTATTGTAACTTATTATCATTGCTAATTTAATTATTATTATTATTATTATTATTATTATTATTATTATTATTATTATTATTATTATTATTATTATATGGTCTATATATTTTATAATGTTAACCTCAGAAATGGTTTGATATTTACTCTGTTGTAAAATCTTCAACATTCGCGTGTATTTCATATTGGAATTCAGTGAAACATAAATTATAATTGGCATTTAAAACATGCATTATAATTACGATTAAAACGTACATTATAACTGCTATTTAAATGTACAGTCGTCGACAGAAGTTCGTTCCTATTAGGCTGGAATTACCATTTAAATATATATTATAATGCCATACATGTACATTAAAATTATCCATTTAAATATATATTATAATTGCCATAAAAACATGCATTATTATCGATATTAAAACATACATTATATTTGTCATTAAAACATACACTATAATTGATATTAATGTATACATTATAACTGCTGTTAAAGAATACATAATTGCCATTAAAACATTCATTAAAGCTGCTATTAAAGAATATATTTACCATTAGAGCATACATTGTAATTGCTATTAAAACATACATTATAAATGCTATTAAAACATACATTATAATTGCTATTAAACATACATCATAATTGTTATTAAAACATAATTATAATTGCTATTTAAGCAAACATTATAAGTGGTATTGAAGCATGTAAATACAATTGCCATTAAAACATACATTATAATTGCTGTTTACATTCTTGAAATGTAATAATAAAAGAAGGGTCAACAACGAATAGTTTTGTAAATCACTGATTAACAAGACGATTACTGACTTAGATTCACCTTGTAAAGAGGCAAATGAACATGATATATAAAATAATAAAGAAATCCTACATAGTTTTGGTAAACCTTAATAATATATATATATATATATATATATATATATATATATATATATATATATATATATATATATATATATATATATATATATATATATATATATATATATATATATTCAATGATTAAATATTTGAATTTTTGAATTTATAAAGCATGCACATCTATTTAAAAAAATTAAAAAAATATTTAAAAAAATTCTAAATTTTATCATTTAATTCATTTTTTTTTAAATCAGTTTTTTCTTAACAGATCTTCACATCGTTCACAAAGGAAGATGTTTTAATGAAGATTCATCCAACGTTGGGTCATTATCAGAAATTAAATACTAAGGAGACATGGAAGATATTTTAACTTATTTCCCTTTAATTAATAAAGTCTTAATTTTGGGTATCAAATGGAATAGGTTAGGGATATTAACATCTAAATGAGCCATATATATATATATATATATATATATATATATATATATATATATATATATATATATATATATATATATATATATATATATATATATATATATATATATATATATATATATATATATATATTATATATATATATACTCGTGAAAAGAATAGTAATATGAGATTGTATAACAATAATAATTATTTTAAACTATCAAAATTCCTTTTCTTAACCTTGAACGATATATTATATTATATATATATATATATATATATATATATATATATATATAATATATATATATATATATATATATATATATATATATATATATATAATATGATCATTCTATTTATAATTAAGGGAGTCGGTAGGAGTTGAGAAACCGAAAATCGAAAGTCATAGACTGTTGTGCCCTTTCAAGATGAACTGTCTGCAATGGATGTATCCTGAATATGTGATACGCACTCCAGACAAGTGTGAGCAACACGCACACAAACGGGTAAAGAAACTGGGGGGTGGGGGTAAGCCTTTACGAGCATGTATCAGAAGACCAAACCAATTATAGAAGCTTATTTAGCGAGGAAAAGAAGGGATTTTCCCAAGAAAGATCAGGAGTTCTAAAAGGAAAATACATAAGAATATTAAGGACAGACGATACCGGAAACAGTAATCATTCCATGGAAAAAATAATAAGTATGACCGCAAGTTCGCCCCCTTAGCAACAACGAAGTATTAAAAAAACGACGACTCGACGAAGGCGGGGGACATTTTTAGAGAAGACTTAAAGAGAGAGTAGTGAATACAGATATTAAAAGGTGATCTGGTGAACTAAGAGAGGTAAAGAGTTTAGCAGTGTAAAGAGAAAGATTTGAGGGTCCTTTATAGAGTTCCTAACCATTTCTTCCATTCCATTCCTTTTCCCTTCATCTAATACTGATACACCAAAAGACACTTCCTTCAAGTATTACCTTTTTCTTCAAAATCTTGACACACATCTTTCTTTTATTCATTTCGGAATTGGGCAAAATTTATTCTACGAAACATTAAGAAATTTTTTCTCCCTCGAAAATGCGAAAATATTTCTGATTTTTTCTCACGTTCTTTCTGGCATTTTGCAGAAAAGAAAAATAACTCCAATTTCAATATTTACACTTTCTCTCCTCTGGCTCCTCCGACGTAACACATTTTTCCTACCTTCTGATAAACTGAAATCTTAAATTATGATTTTGTCTCTAACTCCACTTTAGACGATTCTGAAGCTGTACATCTTTCTCGCCCATCCTCCAACTCATATATTCTTAATATTATAATTTTTTCTAATACTAAGGAGGTGTACTGTTCTGATGGTTTCCTGTCTGTATTATAACTTCAGCTTCAATCTTTCCTTTTTGTTTAAAAAGACTCCCACTCAACCTGTGCCAAAATGGGATCGAGACCATCTCAACTCTCTATCTTTATATTGCTTTTGTCTTAATACCTTTTAATGTTCCGAATCTATCCCTAAAGGAGAGTTACTCACCTGGAGGTCACGACCTTCAGGGTGGTCATAATCACAATAATTGTAGGATCGTAGTGGGTGTCCAAAAATTAAACACTGTATGTACAGAAAAACCTTTTCATATCCGTTCTTGATATTTGTTTGCATTAAAATCTGAAACAAAAATTAAAAATCACGAAATTCGTAATTTTTAATATTTTGAATATTTAAAATATTAAATTTTTAATTTTTTAAGAGTTTTTTTTTTAATATTCAAATAAAGCACTTTTCAATATTAAAAACTTGAAATAAAGATATTTTGTTTTCATGAAATAATTGTCATGAATATTTTAAATTTATTAACCAATAGTACAATAAATATCTCAACCTACACTTTTGAATTTAAACATATGCCAGGAATAACATTTATTAATCAGCCGTTACATAAATATCCAAATCTGCTCTATTGAATTTGACACCTGATAGGCATAGGAGGTAATTAAGGGGTCAGAAGGTTATTAACTTCATGTTTTTGATTTTTGGGGGTCTCGAGGTATATATATATATATATATATATATATAT
>SEYY01000417.1:230000-232500 GCA_009176605.1 Armadillidium nasatum
GGAAAGTTTCTCTTCTAGAATAGTTGCTTTGGGGCTGTGTGGTTGAAAAAAATTTTGCTCTTTGATATTTGATCATTTAAATTCTTTCTCAGTTCTTTTGATAATGGTTCAGAGATAATAAAACCGAAACGTTGAGACTTTATAAAATAAGAAAAATGCACAATGTTTTCTTTTCAAAATTGAGAACCATTAAAAATAAATAAATAATAAAAAACTGATGTTACGTTCGTTTCTGGCCATCCTGTTTATGTATATATATATATATATATATATATATATATATATATATATATATATATATATATATATATATATATATATATATATATATATATATATATATATATATATATATATATATATATATATATATACAGAGTCCTTCTTCCGAAACGTAATGAAAGTCATTAATGTTGTTGCGTACTCAAGCAGAAATTAATTCTCCAGTGAAAGTGTTGTGATGTCAAAGAAACAATGTTAATAAGGAAGAAAAATGTGAATTTTCTCATTTTATCAACTGAAACTTGCAAAAAAAAAAAAAAAAATGTTTCAGTAACCTTAGTAGTGTTTCTTCTTCCTTTTTAGAATTTCAATTTATTGATAAATTCTTCAAATTTTTATTTTTATTTTTATTATTTATTATTATTATTATTATTATTTTTTTTTTTTTTTTTTATTTTTTATTATATATATAGTTTTCATCTGACCTAAAATCATTATTAATAAAGTATTCTGAGTTCTAGGTTTGAAATAGATGATTCAGCGTTTTTCTAATATTTTCTTATTAAATGAATCTTGCTAACAATTAATATAATTTAATTTGTTAAACAGAATTTTCCAATAGAGGAATTTTTCTTGTCCTTTGCACGCATACGCACACGCGCACACGCACACGAACACGCAAACACACACACACACACACATTATATATATATATATATATATATATATATATATATATATATATATATATATATATATATATATATATATATATATATATATATATATATATATATATATATATATATATATATATATATATATATATATTTATATTTTACACATCACCACCGCTCACGGGCAAAGCCCTATTCAAGGAGGGGTGTCAGAAGAACAAAAATAAAGTAGAACAAATAATAATAATAATAATAATAATAATAATAATAATAATAATAATAATAATAATAATAATAATAATAATAATAATAAATAAATAAAAACGACCCCTGCAGGACGCAAATTTATTAGGTGAGCGCAGACGCGGGCTTTAAAGAAATTGAGATTAAATTCGGCAGGAAACACATAAGATGGGAGAGAATTCCACAGAACAGATGTGGCAGGAAAGAAGAAGGAGGCACCACAGAGGACAAGCCTGGAGTTGCCTTGAGCATTTGCCGCTATACAAGGCACCAACGTTGCGTCGAAAAGATGTGGGGGGGAGAACCAGAAAGAAATAGAAAAGTTAAACTATTAAAAAAAAAATTTATTTTGAAATGTAAAGCAAAAAAGTCAGGCGAGGCAAACAAAAATTTAAATAATATATATTATTAATAATACAATTAAATATAATTAATTAAATTGAAAACAATATATATATAATTTTTGAGAAAGAAAAAAAAAATAATCACTTGAAGGAGCTTGAAGCAAAAGTTGTTCTTAAACAACGAAAACTCAACAGCAGTCCATAAAATCAAACTATTTTCTCTGTTATAATAATAATAATAATAATAATAATAATAATAATAATAATAATAATAATAATAATAATAATAATAATAATAATAATAATAATAATAATAATAAATGATCTCTAGAGCTCTCTAGGAAGGGGACTTTTAAGAACAGTAGGAGAAATCTGCTGGTCCCACTGACATGGTGAAAACCCTTCCAAATAGAAGATGAAGATTAATAATAATAATAATAATAATAATAATAATAATAATAATAATAATAATAATAATAATAATAATAATAATAATAATAATAATAACAGGCTCTGAAATTAGAAGCCGATATGCTTCAAGTCATGGAGCAGCCAAGAAGAAGGTCAGAGAGCTAAAGAGAGAAAGGATGAGACTATGTTGACGTAATTGACATAATGCGTCTTCAGAAGAGGGGGAGAGGGGCGGGGGTATGTTCTAAACCATAGTTTCTCAACTTTTTAAACTTAACGACCTCACCAAAAGAGCCAAAATATAAAAATAATAACCTCTAATTACCTCTTACGTCTGTCAGGTGTCAAATTCAAAAGTGAAGATTGGAATATTTATCGTACGGCTGATAAATAAATGTTTTTACCTAATAAGTGTTAGATTCAAAAATGTTAACTGAGGATATTTATCGAACGGTTGATTACTAAAATTAAAATATTCAGGATAATTATTTTGTGAAAACGAAATAGTTTTAGTTAAAGTTTTTTTTTAAACTTTCATTCGAAAATAAATTTAAGTTTTTTTTTTTTTTCTTTACAGAAAGCCGCCACTCACGGGCAGAGCCC
>SEYY01000417.1:242243-299743 GCA_009176605.1 Armadillidium nasatum
TATATATATATATATATATATATATATATATATTATAATTAAAAACTTTTAGTATATATATATTCATAAAAAAAAGATAAAAAATCAAATATTACCAAATAATCTTTTGAAGAAAGAAAAGAAATCTCCATCGAGTTCAAAACTGTGAGAGAGAGAGAGAGAAAAAAAAAATTGCAATTGCAACACGCAATAAATGTTTCATTGAAAGATCTTCTTTTGAATTCTTCTATATTGGGTCGTAAAAATGATAATATTTCATATATTTTTAGTTTTATTACTTATGGTTCTCAGTAAAAAGTATATATATGTAATGTAAATTTTACACATACAGGAAATGTATATATATACATATATATATATATATATATATATATATATATATATATATATATATATATATATATATATATATATATATATATATATATATATATATATATATATATATATATATATATATATATATATATATATATATATATATATATATATATATATATATATATATATATATATATATATATATATATATATATATATATATATATATATATATATATATATATATATATATATATATATATATATATATATATATAGTATATTAAACCTTACGAACTAACTTCGAATCTGTTTAATATCACCTCTACCGCTCACACATTAATTTTTTTTGCTCTTATCTGAGACACCATGTATCTAAGGATTCATTCTCAGACTCTTTTAATATATATATAATAATAACTTTTTCTATAATTTCTGTTTGGGGAGCTTTCCTTTGCTTCTAATGCTAATTATTCCTGTAATTGTCTGCTTTGACTCTGAAGATGCTTCGGTTTCTTCCGATAAAGTGGGGGCTGTAATCTTTGTTGGGATGTACAGAGTCATATCTTTTCCTATAGTACTAAACTTTCTTTCCTCAAAATCCATGGTTCGATCGTGTTTGTTCTCGTTTCATTCATGCTTGAGACAATACGTTTCGATAGTAGATAATTTTGTGTTTTTCTATCACTTGCTCATCTTTTTTCAGCCTGGCATCGTTGCAAGGATATTGTTCGAAGAGGAAAGCTGACTTTCAACAAACGAATGTGCACTTATCTCCCAAGTTCTCCTGCTGATAAATCTCTCTGGCCTTTTACTAAAAATATCTTTAGCAGTTACTATAAATCGACCTTTAATACTCATATTCACTTTGATGGTTCTGTTACTAATTCTCCAACTGAAAAGGCTAATCTCTTTGACCTCCTGTTTTCCTACAATTTCAACTCTGCACGACTCTAGCAATTCTCCTCCACCTCCTCCTTCTCATCTCAGTTGTAGCACTCCTTTACCTGTCATTACACTTGATCAGGTGCATGATCTGAAATCTATGAGCGTTAGAAAGGCAATCTTCCAGGATGGCAGTACTCCTCGAGATTTGAAGAAGTTTGCTTCCAAGTAGTGACATTCCCTTTCAACTGTTCTCTCTACTCCTAAATACTAATGTTTTCCCTTTTTTGGAAACGTACACTTGTCCAACCTATTCTGAAGAAAAGTAGCCGCTCTGATCTTTCTAGCTACCGCTCTATAGATCTCACTTGTATTTTATCAACGATTTTTGAAACTACTCTCAACTCACATTTCTTGGATCATGTGGTTCCCTTTCCCTTCTTTCCGAACATTGAATAATTAGCATTGGCTTTCGGCGCTGGAGTTCCACTAGTGATAAACTTTCCTACATCAAAGATTTATATCCTGCTCTTAGGGATCTGGAGAGTCTTGTTTGGAAATGATTGACATATCCAAGACTTTAGTCTGGTTATAGCATGCTTCTTTGCTTTCCAAACACCCCTCTTTTGGGTTTCCTCCTCATTGCTTACTTATGTCTAGTTTTCTTTCTAATCAATTTAAACCAGCTGTTGTTGATGGAACTGCTTCTTCTTTCTTTCCTGTCAACAAAGATGTTCCACAACATTTTATATAATCTCCTTTTCTATTCCTACTTTTCATTTATGATCTTCTAAGTTGTTCAACTAACTCTACCCATTCATACGCCGATAATATGTGGTACTGCTCTCATATCTAGAGTGGATCAAGTTTCATCCATCTTTTTGATAAGGTCGAGTCAAAGGCCAAAAGACTTATAACTATCACACTTTCCAATTCACACGACCCTTTATATTTGTGATGTGACGTTATTGCTTTGTATCTATTCAACGGAGTCCTGGTTGCACAAGGGGTGCCGTGATTGAAGCAAATGATTTTGTGTTAACATTGGCAACTGATTCAAGTCTGTTCGTTGTGGTGCTTCTGTCCAGCCACCACTGTTCCGCTTTTTATGTTTCCAGCCCGAATTTACATTCTCTCATTCGTAACTTTCGCTCTAACTCTCTCAAGTTTCTTGCTGTCCTTCGAATAGCTATGTCACTATCTCTATACTATAGCTATTACAATGGACACTGCTTTTCTGAGCTCTCTAGCAGCATATTTCCTTCACTGAGAAGGGCTCGTGTAATACTTCTTTCTACACAGTCTCATCTTTTCTCTGTCCAACTCTCTGAACCCAGACTTAACCGCTATACCCAGTCTTTCATGTACTCCACTGTTAAAGCCTGGAATAAACTCCCTTTATCTGTTCTCCCAACTTCTTTTGATTTCCACACCTTCAAGTGCTATATATTGGGACATGTCGACAATTAATTGACTATGATTTCGAAATTTCTCCAACTCTGGTAGAAATTAGTAAGCCTCTAGTCTTTGCTCACCATGTGATATATATATATATATATATTATATATATATATATATATATATATATATATATATATATATATATATTATATATATATATATATATATATATATATATATATATATATATATATAAATATTATATCCCATGGTGAGCAAAGACTAGATTTGGCTGTCGTCGTGAGTGGAAGTGTTTAAACCAGAAGGGAAAAGAAAAGAAAGAAGAGTCAGATGGAAGAGAAGAGAAGAAAAGAGAAGAGAAAAGAAGAGAAGAGAAGAGAATAGAAGAGGAAAAGAAAATTGGAAGGATTGTTTAGAGTACGCTGTAGAATTGTACTGAAAAGAAAATTATTTTTCGAACTTAAAAATAATAACAGATTTATTTTAAAATAATTTTTTAAAAATATTTTCATAAAACAAAATTTAATAAATCGCAATGAACTTTCAACAACAAAACTTTCAAATAACATACTTTCGGCTTAAGTGAAAATTTCAACATTAGCATTACGAATATAAAATTTAAAACACGAGATTGGATTTTGCGACAAGGCTGGATCATGAAGAATACTTCTTCTCATGGTTCTAGGGTCTGGGATTCCTTTTAACCAGTTTTTTTTGTCTTCCCATGTACGACTGCAGGAATTTTCCTGCAGTTGACGCCACCCTGCATTATGCGGGATACTGTGTGATATATATATATATATATATATATATATATATATATATATATATATATATATATATATATATATATATATATATATATATATATATATATATATATATATATATATATATACATAATAAATAATCTTCATCCCCCAGGAAGGACTATCGTCCTGTCAGTGGGATCTTTCGAGGAAGATCCTAGGGTTTCACGGGCCCACGGCGGATACCGCTTGCTGGGCCAGGCCTATCGCGGATGCCGGAGATTATTCCCATCAGTGGCAAGGGCACTCCACTGATGTACTCGTTTAACGACTGAGTCATTCGGAGCTAAGCGCAAGGAGAAAACAGCTCACCTGTACCGCAAAGAAACTGGTCAGGATAGAGAGTGAGGTGAACTCAGCGATTTTGCAAACTCAGGCAACTTCCTGATACCATTTTTGGAGGGTTCACGGGGCTCCCGCGGGAGCCCCTTCCCCAGACTTGAGGCCAATTTCAATGGGTTGAACCCCCCAAAATGGTATCAGGAAAGAGCGTGAGGTCAATTTGAGCGGAGTGATTTGCATTGCAAATCAAAATCCCGTTTGGCTAAGGTAGCCAGATTTTTCGAAAAGTAGCTAAATCTGGCACCCGTCAAAAGTGCTTCCTATACTACTTATATATATATATATATATATATATATATATATATATATATATATATATATATATATATATATATATATATATATATATATATATATATATATATATATATATATATATATATATATATATATATATATATATATATATATATCAGAGGTGGACGTGTAACTTTTAAACTTTAGAGCGCAAGTTGAAAAAAAAATTGGTGAGCAACTTATTTTAAAATTTAGAACGCAAGTGCCAGAGCGTAAGTGCGCAACTTATTACAAAATTGTTGGAGCACACATGCAAAACATAAAAAAGACCAGATTTCAATTTTATTTTAGTAACTTATTCAAATCCTCAGTCACATTTTGTAGCAACTTGAAGATAGTCATATTCCCTGTCATAAAAATTGATCTTTCGAAGTTTCTTTTTTTTTTTTTTTTTTTTTTTTTTTTTTTACAAAACGCCACCACTCACGGGCAGAGCCCTTTTCAAGGAGGGGGCACACACATAATGACAAAACTCACACAAACACACACACCTAACGCAAAGCCCTCAGGTGGGCGCAGACGGAAGACTTGAAGAGTGGAAGATTAAATACAGTTGGAAAAATAGAAGATGGTAGAGAATTCCACAGAATAGAGGTGGCTGGAAAGAAGGAGGTACCACAACGGGCTAGCCTGGGATTCCCTACGTCCACACAAAATTGGTGCGAAAGCAGGGCACCCCTCGTGCAACGAGGACGACGCAACGGTGGAGGAATGCGAGAGGCCAATTCCCTCGAGCACCTGCCATTGTAGTACCTGTAGAAAAGAGATAGCGCGCCAACGTCACGTCGCAGGGACAGAGGGTCAAGAGAGTTTGAAAGTAGGGGACAGTTTATTAATCTCATTTAGCTTTTGACTCAACCCTATCCAGAAGAGAGGAGGAGCCAGTAGCCCCCCCCAAATGTGAGAACAGTACTCCATACAAGGGCGAATAAGACCCTTATATATTTGGAGTAACTGCTCAGAAGAAAAAAAACTCTCGCAACCTGAACAGAACTCCCAGCTTCTTAGAGGCAGCTTTAGCAACCATTGTGATATGTGGTTTCCAAGACAGTTTGTTGTTTATGTTTAGACCAAGAATGTTAATGTTATTTACAGGTGAGACGGGAGAGCCATCGAAGAGGATAGGAAAGTTAGGAGGTGTTTTTGAGAGGGAGATGTAAAGAAGTTGAGTTTTTAAAGAGTTGAATTTCACAAGGTTGCTATGTCCCCACCGGGAAATTCCATCCAGATCAGGCAAGAATAGAATCGGAAAGTTGAAGACGAGAAGCAAGTCTAGAAGCAAAAGAGGGAGCAGATTTGAAATGAGTAGAAGAATGTAGAGTTGAATCATCAGCATAAGAGTGAACAGAGTTAGAAGTGCAGTGGAGAAGATCGTTAATGAAAAGTAAGAATAAGGTTGGAGATAAAACAGAACCCTGAGGAACACCACAGTTGACACAGTTGACAGAAAAGGAGGAAGAGGTCGCTCCATCTACAAGTGCCGAAATGGAACGATCTGAGAGAAAACTAGACAAGAGTAAGCAAAGAGAAGGAGGAAACCCAAAGGAAGGGAGCTTGGAGAGTAGCGACGCATGCCATACCCGGTCGAAAGCCTTGGATATGTCAAGCGCCACCACACAAGACTCCCCGAAGTCCCTAAGGGCAGAAGACCATAGATCAGTGAGATAGGAAAGTATGTCACCAGTTGACCTCGAGCGACGAAAGCCATACTGGTGATCAGAGAGAAGAGAATGAGACTCCAAATGATCCAGGAAATGAGAGTTGAGGAGAGTTTCAAAAATTTTAGATAGAACACAAGTGAGAGCTATAGGTCGATAGTTAGAAGGGTCAGAACGGCTACCTTTTTTCGGGATCGGCTGAACAAACGCACGCTTCCAGCATAGAGGAAAAGTATTAGTATTAAGGCATAGAGAGTAGAGCTGAACGAGGACAGGGGCCAACTCGGAAGCACACTCCCTCAGAACACGAGGGGGAATGCCATCCGGGCCACTGGCCTTCCTGACGTTCATAGATTTCAGGATCCCATGCACCCGATCATGAGTAATTATAGGTAGAGGCATGGGACACCTGAGAGGAGAAGGAGTAGGAGGAGGGATGCCAGAATCGAGCAGGGTGGAATTAGATGAAAAAAGGAGGCCGAAGAGGATTAGCCTTTTCAGAAGGAGTATTAGCTACAGAACCATCAGAGCGAATAAGAGGAGGAAAGGCAGATTTACAGAAGTTGTTAGAGATATTTTTGACAAGAGGCCAGAAATTTTTATCAGTAGGAGAGCCATGGAGGTCAGCGCACTTCCTTTTAATGAAAGTACGCTTAGTCCGTCGAAGAACATCCCTGCATCAATTCCGGGCTGAATGAAAATTAGCAAGAGTGATAGGAGAAGGAGAGTTTTTCCATTCACGATAAGCATTGTCTCTCTCCCGGAGGGCAAGAGAACAATTACCATCGAACCATGGATTTTGAGGAGAAAAAGATTTAGTTGAAGATGGAATGAATCTGCCCATCCCTTCAAGGATTACTGCCCCTACCTTTTCAGCAGAGACAGAAGCGTCCCCCGAGACAAAGCAAGATTCACTCCAATGATAGTTAGCAAAGAAGCGGCGCATTGCCCCCAATTAGCCCGATTAAAGTGCCAGAAAGTACGTTTAGGGCATGGTGGAGCTGTTGGAGAGAAAGCATTATAACTAAGAGCTATAAGATTATGGTCAGAGTTACCAATAGGAGGGAAAATGGTGTATTTATAACTAGAAGGAGTAGTGGTGAAGCATAAATCAAGTGTATTCAAGAATTGGTTAGGACGATCTGGAATGTGTGTGGGTTCCCTAATCAACTGCTCCAGATCGTTAAGAATGCTGAATGAATTGGCCTCCCTCCCACCTGTATCAGTATGAGAGGAACCCAACCACTCAGTGTGGTGTACGTTGAAATCCCCTAAATAGAGGACCTTCAGCATTTGAATGAGAAGAAGTGACAGTCTCGTGAGTAGCAGTAAGATATTGAAAAAAGACTGGAAAATCTGTTCCATTAGGGGAGCAGTAGCAGAAGCACAAGATAATTGTAGTAGTAGGAAGACAGATTTTAAGCCATAAAACATCGAAATTAGGAGATTCTAGATTTACGAGACGTGTCACAGGAGTGTTAATGTTAATATAGGCACAGACTCCTCCATTTAGACGGAAATTGTGGAAAAAGTTGTAGTTAGAGACATTAAGATTACTAGAGAAAGAATCCCTGTCCAGCTGGGTCTCAGACAGAAGTAAAAGGTTAGGAAGAGAGGTAGTGAGGTAGTGTTCAACAGACGCGATATTAGAACGAAGGCCACGAACGTTAGCAAAGGTAATAGAAAGCCCCCGTCTACGCCCAGCCCCACGAACACTCAAATTAGGCATTTAAAAAAAAAAAAAAAAAAAAATCACGCACACACGCACACACGCACGCTCGCACACACGCACTCACTAACTCACTCCGCAAGCGCACATGCACACACGCTAGCACACAATACTGTAACCTAATTAAAATAATTATTGTTAAAATTATTAAAACTATTAAAATCAATTTTGAAAATATTAAAACTATAATTATTAAAACAAATAATGATGCAAAATTTATATTACAGAAATTCAATCGAAGAAAACAAGTAGCAAGTTTAAAACAGTAAAAGTTCTGGATGCCATAACCTCAGAATGTCTTGACTGAACAGCCTCTCCACAGCAGCAGAGCTGGCTAAAGAGTTATTGTGCTTAATGAATTAATCGGCCCAGGCTCCTGGTATTCACATGAAAACAGGTTCCTATGGAGGGAGGGGGTACTGGGGTGAACATTAATTCAAACCATAGTAAATTGATACCGTGTTCAAACCCAGCTATCCAGAGTCTACTCCAACTTGTATTCCAGTGGTGTCGGCTTCATCGTTGTGCCTTCAGTTTCTAAAATATTTAAAACAGATTTCAAGTATTCTCATAATAAATACAGTTTTCAAGTTTCATTTGAGCATTGTGCATTGTGGATAATCACATCAGAGAATCTTATATAATTTAAGAAATATATTACTTTCACACAACTTATAATTAAGTTGAAAAACAATAATTAATTATGAAATAATTTTTATATGCATATTAAGAAAAGCTTAAAGTTTGCTCCAAATTATAAAAATTAAACTCACCATAAATTAGTCATTTGGAGTTCATTCAATTTCAGTGCCTTGATGTTATATTATAATACTAGCAAGTCGTAAATATAAAAATGCATTTACCTAATAATTAATAACAGAGGCGAGTTTTACCTTTAAAATCAGCTAAAAAAAACTCCTCAAAACAAGCCGATTGCTTTTGTTTACAACTTTACATATAAAGATGCCAGTTCTAATTTTTAGAACATATTCATTAATCATTATTCAACATATATTTCCAAAATGACGTCACAGAACTTAACAAATATTGTTGATCATGTTTTACACTCGTTTTCTTGCCTTTTCTTGAAAACGTTACAAATCTTGAGCTCTTCAAAAAATGGTACAGTCCAAATGTTATCGCAAGTCACTTAATTAAAGCCCAAGTTGAGCTCTTGACCACCTCTGCATAATAAAAGAGCAATTTAACAAAACTTGAGCTCTTTAAAAAATGGTTAAGCGCATGCGCAAGAGCGCTATTTCCTCAAAAGTTTGCACAAGCACAAAAGTGCTAGTCTCTTACCTAGAGAACAACTTGCTGTCTTGCCCACCTCTTGTATAAAAAATAAAGAGAGTTAAAACTATTTTTTCTCTTTCTTATTATATAAATATTTTATACTAAAAATGTGAATTTTATACTAAAATTTATTTATTTATTTTTTTGTTTGGCCATTGTAATTACACTGTAATATTTTTTATTTACTAAAATAAAGTTTGATATATAAATCTAATTTTAAATCAAATATTTGAATTAAAAATCATTTAAATTTAGCCACATATTATTTAGCTACCTGGCCCCTTGTCAATTCCATACATTTCCATGTCACTACTTGGAAAAACAAGTTGGGCTATGTCACCAACGGCACTCCTAAAACATTTGTGCTTTTTTAAACAGGAAAACAAATCAGGGAGTGTTTTCCCTAAATTTTGAGCTTTCACATAGTTCAGACCATATATTATATCTATGGAATAAAGACTGTCTTAGGCTCAGCCATAATTTTAACATTTTTATATTAATATAACAGACAAAAACAACAGTATAGTTACAGTGGCCACTGAAAGTAAAAAGTAGTTAATACTTTTTACTATTTTTTTTTCATATTCTGAGTTTTTAAAGTTCAGGAAGAATTTTACACTCAAATGCTTCAAGCCATTATCAGTATGAAACAGAAATAAGAATAAAACTGGGATCTAAAAACTCGCAATAAAAGGGTTAGTAAAATTTTAAACTAGTTTAGCTGATTTAACAAATAAAAATTGCCCTATTATATTCATTAGGGAAAATATGAGTAAAAAGAAAGGGAACCAAAATTATATATAATGTTTAGTTTCTACAATTTAAATATATTTAAAATTAGATTAAGTAAATCAATTTTTTTTATGGCAAGGCTAAAAACTACTAAAGTCTATAATAATTATTTCAGACTTTACTCAACCATATTAGATTGTAGACTCTACATTAATAGAAAAAAAGAAATCTCAGGAGTAGAAGAATATATACCCCCATATGTTTTTATTATATATATACATATTTTTTTTACTTTTAATTGTTCTAAAGCTGTGTGGTATGTGAGAAGCTCTGGGCTGAGCAATGTAAACAGCTGGGTGTAATTAATGAATGAAACTTCAACAACAGAGTTTTTTTTGGATCAGGTCAATACCAGAAGAAAGATAAAATACAGGACCCCGGCTAAAAGAAAAATAAACTATAAAAGACATATGTTACAAACGTGTTAAAACTATGCCTATGCCACATTCCAGTTTCAAGAATATGCCACAGCATTGGTTTACCATAATATATAGTAAAGATCACACTTAAATCTTCTTCTTGGTCAATAGTCTCAAGCCAATCCCCATTCATATCATAATTAAACCTTTCATTTGAATAACTCGCATGAAGAACTTTGCATTTTTACTATTTAAAGTTCTTGTTTGCCTACCACCAGAAGGCAATAGAGTCATCGTTGATGTTAATTTTTTTCATTTTCATTTTATTATACAAAATCTGTAATTTTCTGAAAAAATTAATTTAATCATTAATTTCAGTGAATGCTGTCTATTCTACTCCTTCCTTAAAATTAATCTCAGTTAAAATTATATCTAACTTTCTTAACCTAACAGTGCTTTTGACCTCTTTACAAATTTTAGGCAACTCCGGCCCTGGCAAAATTCCAACCCAGGTTGATCACTAAGCTTAACAAAATGAATATTGATGATTTAACTATCTATAGGTCAATTATCAAGTTATTTTGACAAAGGGAATATTCTTAAAAATTTTCGTAAATTTTGTTCCCATACATGTCTTCGATTTTAGTCAAATATCTCAGTTCAAACACGCTTTTTTCAAATTATGTTCTAGATAATCTATAATAATAGTTTTATCTATTTATATTAATAAAAAGCACTACTGAAAAGCCATTTTCAATATTGTGTAGCGGTTAGTTTTCTCCAGTTTCATTTTTTCTTCACCTTCAATTTTCAAAAAAAAAAAAAAAAAAAAATAAAACTAATTTGTATATTTCTATATAATTTTTTTATATAAAAATATTCTAAAAGGTTCGTATTTCTCAAAACAAATTATAAATAGCTATATCATATAATCCCGATTTTTCGCAACTCCCGAAAGTTGAAATTTTCGAAGTTTTGGTTAGTTTTCTCCCCGTCTTATACGAGGAGAAAATAAATATAGGGTGTGTTCCGTACGTGGTCAAGATTCTTTAACAATATTGAATATTCTTAAAGGTAAGTGATCCATGAAGAGTGTCCCACTTGATATTGCTGCAATATTTTTCTGCTTGCGGCAGCGAAAATTCAAGATAGAAATTTCTATCTTCAATTTTCGCTGCCACAATCTTGAATGGTCTCGTTATGTAAACAAATAGAGGAGCTAGGACAAGGCCTTCTTTTAAAATAAAAACTTTTTGTAAATATTATAAAACAGATTGGTTTGTTTGCAAGTTATTATTTTAGCATTTTCGGATAATTATTTTAACATTTTCGGATCATTACTTTGATTTAAATGAAGCAAATTAATAATTTTCAATTATTCAAAATTTCGTTGGTTCCAACATTTTTAATCATGGCTGCCGCCAAACTCTTTCTAAAATGCTCGTTTGACTCGTACGTTATCTAATATTCTTACAAATGGACCTAATGATATTAATTAAATTAAGTGATTGTTTAAGTTAATTAAATGACTGACTAAATTTGATTTTAAAATATATTTACGTTTGTTTATATACATCAGCTGCATGATAATTGCTAAAGCGAAGTGTCCCACTAATATTCAAGTTCTTTAAACTATTTTCACTGCAGCTGGCTTAAGCGTGACTTCAATCTTGATTTCATGGAACACACCAATAAACATATGGCTTGTTGGATGGAATCTTAAATGAGGATAGGGGTAAAGGGCAAATTTATAAAAATATAAATAGTATCCAAAATATTAATTGTTTCTTTACAAATGCTCAGTCTTAGAAATAAGAAAGATGGGTTAATGGGGTACATATAGAGACCGACTGGGATTGAGATTTTGCCGGGGCCTGGGTCTCCCAAATTTGACCGGGGCTCTGGCCGGGGTTGCCTAAAATTTATAAAGAGGTCAAGAGCACTGTTAGGTTAAGAAAATTAGATATAATTTTAATTGAGATTAATTTAACTATAAGGAAGGGGTAGAATAGCCAACATTTACCTATATTAATGTTTATAAGCACTTTTTCAAATATTTTTTTTTTTTTTTTTTTTTTTTTTTTTAGAAAATTGCAGATTTTGTACAATAAAAGTTTAATTTCAGTACTGAGGACCATACGGAAATATGTTCATTACAGTCTAATGAGGTAAATATAATAGTACTAGTTTCATCATTAAAATACTGGTAATAGTAAATTAAGTTTTAAAGACTTCAAGTAACGATCGAAAATGTAAAAATTTTCGGGAACCTTAATCTTCTGGATTCTCATCTTCGTGGTCGTGGGATGTTGTCCTTGCGGACTCTGATAATTCAGAAGCCTGTACAGGACTTCGTCCGATTTTAACCGAGTCTTCTCTGACTCTGACCATAATATATACTAATGTCTATTTTGCATATATACAGTAGGTCAGATGGATAGGGAGATTCATAGACAAAACGGGTTTAAGTCCCTTTTGCATTTGAGTTTAAATTCAAACTTCAACGACTATTTGCTAAAGAAGTTCGTGTCCTGGAAAGTTGCCTATTTTAAACATATAAGCAAAGTTTACCGTATAAAGATATAAGCTACCACCTATCAATCAACAATTAATCACTTTTTTGAGCAAGCAAATATTATCGTTTTCCCTATGAAACTTTTATCAAGAAAATAAATAAAGACAAAGATAAAAATATTTGTGATTATCAAAACAAGCCTTTGTTATTTACGAATCCATTTAAAATTTATTTTGTCAATTTTTGGGGCAATAATATGGATTCAAGTTTGTCCTAAATTTATAACATTGATCTAAATTACTAAGTAATACTTTTACTATACTCTAAGTTGAATAAATATTTGAAAATGAAAAAAATTATAATTAACGATGACTTATTCTGTGTTTATTTCCATCTGAAGTCTAGCAACGAAGAAAGAATGATATCTTCACACTAGCAACACTGGCAAGAGTATACCTGTGCCATAGATAGGGATGCCAATATTTTAAAAATATCGATATATCGATTATCGATAAATTTTAAAAATATCAAATTGCTCTCGATACTATCGGTTAAAAAATATCGATATATTGGTTTTTGAAAATATAATATATATAAATATATATTATATAATATATATATATATATATATATATATATATATATATATATATATATATATATATATATATATATTATAGTGGGCCTTTTGAGGGCCTTTTGATGGTGTGTGGAGGTTGAAATAAGAAGGAAGGCTGGGTTTTGTTCTTTTTTATTTGCACAAAATAAAATGAATCTGACAATAGAACACAACAAGTGTTTATAACAGGAACCCTGTCTGGAAAGACAATAGGTAAAAATAGTAATATATCCCCATGAACGGCACAATCTATATCCATGGCACTACACCGCATTAGTGCCATAAGAATATGCATTGTGATACTCACAATGGAAAATTTGCAAATGTAATTACTAAAAAGAAAAATTTGGTATATATATATATATATATATATATAATATATATATATATATATATATATATATATATATATATATTGAGGGATCATACCTCTTGAGCGGAAACTCGTAGAGTACTGGGATTTTCAACTTCTGGCTCAGCATGACGAAATCTATTTTCACAGGCTATTTAAGCGATATTTAGAGTTTAGTTTACATAACACCAATTGTACACTTAAAGAGCATGAAAAGCTAAAAAAAAAAATCTTTCAGAGTTGGACATTCTGAATCTGGAGTCTCTATTCCTCTACGACGTGTCATTAAAGACTTATAAGCCGTTAAATACAAATTTTGCTTAAATTTTATTTTTTGAAGGAGCAGAAAATTACTTAAAATTGCTAAAAGTAAAAAAAAAAAAAAAAATATTATTGGTTCGATATGGAGAATCAAATATCGATATATCGGGTTTGAAAATATCATTGATATTTTTCATAGACTTTTGATATTTTTCGATACTATCGTAAGAAATATTTATATCGATATATATCTAAACTCTTTCGCATCCCTAGTCCCTACATCAGGAAGCTCCAGCGCCAGTGAAAGAGAATTCAAAGCAGGGAAAGCAATTAAAAATGATAGAATCAAACTATTGCCAAAGAATGTGGAAATGCTACTGTTTTTAAAATATACAGTCTTAGAGCAGTAAAGTATTCAAAGTCACTGCCCCTTGGAACAGAACATTTCACTCCCCAAATTTCTAAAACTTTGATGTAAATATTCAAGAATATTCTGATAGTGATTTAAGTGAATGAATTGTTTGTTTCCTCTTTTACGTTGCATTCATTTTGCCCCAACCAATATGTAATTAACATCTTAAATTTTTTTTATATTTTAATTTGATTTAATCCACCATTGAATATGTAAAATTTGCAATTAACCACGGCAGGTAAACCCTGGTTTTCCTTGATCATTAGCTCAGGCCAGTAAAAATGGCTGGGATTGGCGGGTCCATATGTACCTTAAGTCGAAAAATTCATAGACTTCAAGTAGTTAATTTAAAGTCTATGGAAAAATTGGATATTATTTGTATACCATATCCAGGGCTGAGGAGCTGATGAAATTTGTTTCAGCTCTGGCTCCAGATCCATTGTTAGATGTTATTCCAGCTCCAGCTCTGGACCCATTGATTTAAATGGCTTCAGGTCCAGCTCCGGCTCTGCCTTTCATTTAAATATTTTCTTAATTCTTATGCAGTTGTATTTAGGTATTACTGTCACCCAGGAACATCAACCTAAATGCAATTCCGCAGTAATGAGACTCAAAACCTCATTCTTTTATAATTGTTTTGAACTGTGTATAACTTTGCTCGCATAATACAAAGTTCCATTTTGTTTTTAAAATTAGTACTACCAAATTTATAAAAAAATGTGTTTCTCATCAAAAGAAATAAATAATTTAAAATTTTTTTTCAAAATGAATTTATTTTAAAAAACTTTGGCTATAATTAAATCCTCTTTCATTGAGGCTCATAAGTCTGACCAAATTATTCGAAAGGCCAAAAATAGTTGTTCCACACTAACTTGTGTTGTTGGCATTGAAGTTTGTATAAGAAACATTCTGAATTATTTTTGAGTATTGTGGAATTGCTTTTAAGACTTTTAGCTTTGATGATCTATCAATTTTCTCCATAACAGACAAAGCACAAGATATATCAAACTAAAATTTAGTAATAGGAGATCCTCATTTACTATCTACTTTTTTTTTTTTTCATGCTGATTGTGTTTGACTTTCAGATCAAGGAACTCTTCACAACTGCTTCATCCTCAAAATTAATAAATGGATGATGAAGTTGAAGGTTGGTTTACATTAAGTTCATTAACTACATTAAGTGTTTGGTATTTTTCACTTCTTTCTTTTTGAGTTGCTGATTGTTTTGAAGTATTATATTGCTCCATTCAAATTATTATATTAATCAATGCTATCTTTCCTCTACTGAGCTGTACATTCTTTAATTGTACCTGCAATTGTTTCACCTATTTTTGCCACTCTTTATAAAGGATTTCAGGATGTTGCCTTTGCAAATGGCATTTTAAATTAGATGTCTTAGCTCTTATTTTCAATCCACAGATGACTTCATCTTTTGCAACTTGTGAAAGGAAAATATTTTCTTAAATTTGATTTTTTCTGAAGAATTTCGATACTGATGATTTATTACAGTGCTTGATTTTGATTGTGAAAATGTTACTTAAAAATCAATTTTTAAAGGAAATTATAAGTATTTTATATTGCTATATCTATGAACCGACCGGGGCCCCGGCCAACCCCGGCCCCAGCCCCGGCTAAAAATCAGGGAAAACCGGGGTTGCCAGCCGGGGTTAAAATGGCAAATTATAAAAATTTTTTTTTTTTTTTTTTTAATTTTCGAATAAAGTTTCTGCTGAAACTTTCAGTGTATATAGATTTTTTACCAGTAAGAAAAGTGCATTTCTAGCGTTTTTCCGAGCCTATTACTGTTAAAAGTTTTTTTTTTTTTTTTTTTTTTTTGTGGAAAGTTTACCCTTTTTCAATAGAATGGCGGTGCCAAACCACTTTTTAGAATGAGCTGAAAGTTAGACTATTTATTTAAAATTATATGGGCTACAAAAGTCTCTAATAGACTTTTGTTTCCAGAGTTATAGGAAAAATGTTATAAGCCAAAAACTGACCAACTATAGAAAAAAAAATTTTTTGAACTAAAAAAATCCACCTTTTCAGACAAAATCTTTTTTAAAAAAAATACAACTATAACATTTCCTATTTTTGGTGTGTATAGAGGAGGGATGGGGCTACAAATTCCTCTATGTACTTTATTCGATGAGATTCATTGGTTTTGAGATATAGCCTTCAAAAAGGTCCATTTTTGGCCAAATTTCAAAAATTCCCAAGTTTGAGAGGCTATATCTCGCTTCAAACAAAGGGCATTTAAAAATGCACTAAATAAAAATTGTTGCCCTGTTCCTCTTCTAAACAATACTCACAAAAAAAAAAAAAAAAGTAGGTAGCTTTTTTTTTTAAATAATTTTTTCCTTCAGAAGGGTACGATTTTTGCAAATTTTTTTTTCAAGCGCTTATATAACTTTTTTCTAAACGTGATGTCAAAAATCTATTCCCACCAATGCAAGAAATTGGGGCAAAGGTATTCAGTTAAATTTTCAGCTCATGTGGACCAGTGGCTTGACCCAGTTATTCATTTTTTTCAACTTTGGGTCCAAATAAGTTTCAAACCGTTATAGACTCAAAAAATGCTCAAAATCAACTCAGAACTTCGTGAAAAAATTCACATCCTTTGAAAATTTCAGCTCAATCAGTCAAATAATAAAAAAAATTTGAAACAAAATATAAGAAAATTAAGATTTTTTTTCTTTTTTGTTTCTTTTAACCGCTCCTTTTCTGCTAGTGAATGTTCATCTTTGGGTTTTGATTTTAGATACTCCAAAAAGATTTGGTTGAAATTTTTTTTACTTGTAGTACCCGGAGGTTCTCTTCTAATTTTCTGACTGCAGATGTTACATTTAGCTATTTCGAGCCTATCCTGAAACATTGTAAAGTATTCAAATACTGCAGAAGCTGATCTTTTAGCCATATTGACTGAAAGTATAAACAAAATAATAATTTTTAAATAATGTAGCTAAATGATACAAGTTTGATACATAGCAATAAAATAACAATGATATGTATAAATACAGGTTAAATTGATAATTTTATATCATACATTTTTTCAAACTTTACCTTTGGGTCTTACCTAGGTAAACGTGTTAAATCACTATTATGAATTAGAATAATGTTTTTTTTTAAGTTTTATACTTTTTTTAAACTTTAAATATACAAAACTGTAATTTTCTGATTTTTTTTTTAGAGAAAATGCATATAATCATTAATTCAAGTGAATGTTGCCTATTCTACTCCTTCCTTACAATTAAATAAACCTTATATCTAATTTTCTTAACCTGAAATTTCAGTGCTTTTGACCTTTTTACAAATTTTAGGAAACCCTGGCCATAACCCCGGCCCCGGCCAAATTCCAGCACCGGTTGGTCCCTAGCTATATGCCTTCAGTATTACTGATTACTGTACTAATTATAAATATTATTATTACCTACTTTATATATATATATATACGGTATATATATATATATATATATATATATATATATATATATATATATATAATATATATATATATATATATATATATATATATATATATATATATATATATATAATATATATAAATATATATATTATAAAATATATATATTATATATATATGTGTGTGTGTATGTGTGTGTGTTCATGTGCATGCTCACATGAAAAATGTGAAGAGAATAAAGTTTAGTTAAAGTAAAATAAAATCAGAGATTATAGGGAAAAAATTTCCCAATTCACAGTAAGAAGAAATGAATTACAATAAAAATTAAAAAAGAATGAATAAGATATAATAATGAATGCTAATACGATAATAGAGTATATTCGAAACTGAAGCTGCTTCCTTTTTTGGGTTCTAGCTCCAGCTCTACCCACAATCCTAGAAATGACTCTGACTCCAGCTCCGCCAAAATCTTTTGATCCTGGCTTTATCTCCCCAGCCTTGGCCTAAGTTTTTTTTAAAATTAAATAACATGTTTTACAGAAATGAGTATTTTCTGGTAACTAAATGATAAGCACATTTAAAACAAGAAATGGTCACAATTTTAAAAACCACAATAACTAAATTTCACTAGGGATGAAATAGTGAAACATAAGTGTTTTTATATTACTGTCATAATTTCTGGTAGTTTTTATTTTTAAACTATCATCTCATTTTTTTCATTAATTTGGTTATCATAATTATTTTTTTCTACTATTTTTGTAGTTAATTAAAGATTATTTACATAATGATCTTTTAATTTAGTTATACTTATGAACCGACCGGGGCCCCGGCTAAAAATCAGGGAAAACCGGAGTTTGCCTGCTGGGGTTAAAATGGCAAATTTTAATTAAAGGGACAGTCCAATTTCAAGTTTTTTTTTCTTAATTTTCAGCCTATTCTCCTGAAATTTTCAGTGTATATATTTTATTTTCCCTCAGTGAAAAAAGTCCATTTCTAGCATTTTTCTGAGCCTATATATAACTTAATTTTTTTTTCTTCAAAATTTGACCCTTTTTCAAATGAATGGTGGAACCAAACCACTTTTTGGAATGACCTGAAATTTGGACTATATATTCAGAATTTTATGAGATACAAAAGCTTCTAACAGACTTTTGTTCCAAGATTTATAGGAAACATGTTATAAGCCAAAAATTAACTAACTATCGGAAAATAAAATACCTTTTCAGACCAAAAAAATAAAAAAAATAAAAAACTACAACTATAACATTGGTAGGTGTATAGAGGAGAGATGGGGCTACAAATTCCTCTCTATACTTTTTTCGATGCGATTCATTGGTTTTGAGATAAAGCCTCTCAAAAAAGTCCATTTTTGACCAAATTTTCAAAATTCTCAAAGTTTGAGAGACCATACCTCTCTTCAAACAAATAGCATTTAATGATGCACTAAATAAAAGTGGTTTCCCTGTCCCTCCTCTTAACAATATCCAAAAATAAAGAAATTAGTAGGGAGTATTTTTTTATAACTAATTTTTTTCTCGGGAAGGATATGATTTTTGCCAAAAAAATTTCAAGTGCTTATAACTTTTTTTTCTAGACGTGATATCAAATATCTGTTCCAACTAATGCAAGAAATTGGGGCTAAAATCATTTAGTTAAATTTTCAGCTCATGTGGACCAATGGTTTGACCCTGCTATTCATGTTTTTTCAACTTTGGGTCCAAATAACTTTCAAACCGTTATAGACTCAGAAAATTCTTGAAATCTACTCAGAACTTCGGGAAAAAATGCATATACCCCAAAAATTTCAGCTCAATCAGTTTAATAATAATAATAAAAAAAAATTTGAAACAAAATATAAGAAAATTAAGATTTTTTTCTTGTTTTTTTCAATATTTTCTTTTTCGTTTCTTTTGACCTCTCCTTTTCTGCTAGTGAATGTTCATCGTTGTGTTTTAATTTAGATGCCCCATAAAGATTTGGTTGAAAACTTTTTACTTGTGGCACCCAGAGGTCCTCTTCTAATTTTCTGACTGCACATGTTACATTTATCTATTTTGAGCCTATCCTGAAACATTGTAAAGTACTCCCATACTGCTGAAGCTGATCTTTTAACCATTTTGACTCAAAGTATAAACAAAAAAATAATTTTGAAATAATGTAACTAAATGATACAAATTTGATACACAGCAATAAAATAACAATGATATGTATAAATACAGGTTATATTGATAATTTCATATCTTACATTTTTTCATACTTTAACTTAGGGTCTTACTCAAGTAAACTTGTTAAATAACTTGTGAATAAGAAAAAAAAAAATTCTAATATTTCCAAACTTGTATTATGCAAAATCTGTAATTTTCAAATATTTTTTTGGAGTAAATTCACATAATAATTTAAGCTAATGTTGGATATTCTACTCCTTCCTTATAATTAAATTAATATCAATTAAAACAATATCTAATTTTCTTAAGGTAAAAATTTAAATGCTTTTGACCTCTTTACAAATTTTAGGCAACCCCGGCCCTGGCTTCAGCCAAATTTGGGTGACCCCAGCCCTGATAAAGTTGCAGACCCGGTCGGTCCCTAATTATACTCAGTCATTCGGATAATTTTATTTCCTAAAGAAACAGCTGAGGAAAAGTCTTAAGCTATTATATCTTAGGCTGTAAAGTTTGGTGAATTGGGTTTTAATACTAGAATAATTAATTTACTTTTATTAACCATATTTTTCAGAAGTATATTCGAAGTTGATTGTTAACTTGTTCATTATGTCACTAAATCAGTTGACAGCCAATTATACAGATTCAGAAGGTGAAGATGAAAATCCTAAAAATATTTCTATATCATCGGATGATTATCACATATCAGAATCCAAAGATGCAGCCAAAGAAACTCCAAATAGTATGGAGTCTAGAGAATCAAGTGGGAACACACCTAAGAAAGCAGTGAGTAGTTTTAAAACACACTATTGATGAAATGTTAATATTTTAAGTAGTCTGGCATATTAACAATTATTAGCAACATTTTTTAATTGTAACTTAAAACAGGGCTGTGAAATTGGCAAATTTTTTTTAATTTTAAAATTTTAATCATTTTAAAATTGTGGTATCTGGCTTTATCAGGCTTGAAAAAAAAAAAAAAAAAATCAGTTTTTTAAAATAAAAATTGTTTTAGTTAATTTGTTTTTTTAACATTAAAGTTAATAGTCCAACAGTTTATATAAGGGTTAAATCATTTTTTGTTAAGTTGTAAAGTTAATAGTCAAACAGTTTATATATGGGTTAAATCATTTTTTGTTAAGTTGTTATAAAAAAAAAAAAAAGTTAGTTTAAACCAAACAACCCTGGGCTGGCAGCATTTTAAAATTGCTCAACTCTGACTCTTGATGCCATTTTTTTACATTTTTTTTTTTTTTTGCAACCTTATATTTAATAACTTTGATCCTAAATATTTTCCTATAAAATTACTTTACCAATATTTTCATTTAAAAAAAAAAAAAAAAGTTTTTTTTTTGATTCTCAATATTTATTATTATTATTATTATTATTATATATATGGTAGGATGGTCTTGTCCCCTAAGCTTGTACTGCTATTCATGGACATAAACAAAGAATTTAGTAGCAAAGCTTCTCTTTTCAAAAGATAATTTACTGGTTTTTATATTTTTCAAGTTTTATTTGAATGGAAAAAGCCTTAAAAGTTTCCCGCAACCCATTTTTGAAGTTTATTCAAAATATTTTTTTTTCTGCTTGCAGTATTATCTTTCTGGTGAATAAATATATAAATGTGAAATGGCTTTATTAAAAATTAAATAATAATTTTCTACTTTAACTATACCATGAAATAAATATCAAATATAGGACATACTTTAAAAAGAAGATAAATAAAATTATTATTAATTTTTTTTTTTAAAGGTAAATCGACTTGTGTCATATGCAAATGAAGATGATGATGATGATGATCATACATTTTATAAAAATAATGAAGATCATGAAGACAGTGATGAAAGTAAGTTTATATATATATATATATATATATATATATATATATATATATATATATATATATATATATATATATATATATATATATATATATATATATATATGATGCCAACATCGGCAAAGGCGCACCACACAGTCACTCGCTTGTAATGCATCGGTCATTTGTGCAGCATGCGAATTTTGCCTATAAGTCAATATCAAATATTTTTGCCTACACAGTTACTCAAATGAAAAATAACCTTCATCACTGTACAATGAGACTTCTTCCTGAACGTGTTATAAAATTTTTCTTGCTAGCTCCCTGTAGCTTAACTAAATCTTTCACACAGAATTCTTGCATAACTATTTTGAATGGATGGAAGTGTAGGTCTATGAGTAAGATTTTCTTTGCAATTTTCCGAGAAATCACCACAACTAAAACATGCATTCTTAGGAACATAGGAATACGCTTCGTAGTCTGCACAACAGATCGCCTCATTGCTTCAATATTTTTTGACGTACGAGGGATCTTTGGTCAACAAGGTAATTTCTTTTTAAAGCTGAGCCTGTTGCCTAGAAATTTTCAACTGGTAGATGGTTTTTTAATCTAGAAACTTTTAGTTCCGTATAATCATAGAACATTCATTATGAAGGTACTTTGAAATTGGAATTTTGAAACCATTTGTAGTTATGTAAATGATTTAATAAATTTATTCAACATGAATAGCTAAAAGTACTGTTGCATAAAAGAGAGTTAAAAATTCAAGGTAAATTGGAGTACAGTATTCAAAGGTAGAACATATTTTATATTTTAATAATTGGAAAATTTTAGTTCTTATAATAATATTTTCCTAATATCTGGCCGGTTACTCTCAAAAGGCCAGATATCTGTCTCATTCATAAAAATCATTAAATATGTTAACATTGTTAAGCTTATTTTTCTAACTATAATTTATTTTCAATATTTTTTTTTTTTTAGTTTTGAATTCTGAACCCATGGACACTGAGACTGAAGATGGAGAAGAAGAAAAATCTTCCGATTTTAAAGATTTAGGAGTTAAGCTGCCTTCAGCACCGGCTGGAAAGTGTTCAGCTCAGTTACAGGTATGCATTGTTATTTAGTTTATTTATTATTATTGCTATTTTAGATAGTGCTGCATCCACAATCTGGGAGGTGGCATCAGCTGCAGATCACTTGATGTCAATCTACAGCTGTACATGGGAAGATAAAAAAAAGAAAGAAAGAAAAAAAATAGAAACTGTTGGATGTTCCCATCCCCTTACCAAAGTTTACCCAATTTAGGTTAACTTTGGCCTTACTCTTTCGTGTACTTTTGAGACTACTGTAGATAACCAATGTTAATGTAGAAGTTTATTTTACTTTTTATGCCAAGTTTTTTGGTGGAGGAACTTTGTCTCAAACTTTTTTTTTTTTTTTATTTATTTATTTTTTTTTAAAATTCCAAAATAAAAATTGCGAAAATATTAATTAATTACAAGTTATTCATTTTTGAAGGTTGATTTTATCCAAACCAGCATATTTTAATCCTAGCCTCCTAGGTTTCCTTTGACATAGTGATTTACTTTCCTTTAGATTCCGTTTTCTAACTTCATTAACAATGTGTGTGTGTGTGTTTTTTTTTTTTTTTTTTTTTTTTTTAAAGCACCAAGACCCAATGACTCCAGAATATTACAGAATATATATATATATATATATATATATATATATATATATATATATATATATATATATATATATATATATATATATATATATATATATATATATATATATATATATATTATATATATATATTAAATATAATAAATAATTATTTGCAAAAGTCGTGAACTATTAATTCATTTTTTTAATATATTTATTTGTTGTTGTTAATCAAACAGAACACACCTTGACAAAATGGAGATTTGATACAATGAACTTTACTTGAGAGATGAACTGCATGCGATGTTTAAGATGAACTAGTATGAATCTGGTCTGTAAATGTTCTTTTGTGAAATCCTTTTTAAAATTTTTTTTTAATGGAAATATTGTCTTAGAGATGAATACAGATATACAATACAAAATCTGTTTTGTTTGGGCCATGATTATAATTCAATTGCGATTTCAGCCTTATTGTTCTTCGGCGATAAAGTACTTTATTATGCTTTATGTACCCAATCTTGAAACTTCAAGTAATTTGGCTATTAGGGTTACTATTTTGGTTATTAGGCCCCAACAATTTGTCAACTGAGAAAATCTGACAAAGTCTCATTTTAAAGATTGACCCAAATCCTTGGTCGAAACAACTTATAACAAACTGGCATATAAAATTGAAAATTGACAAGTTGCAATAGATGAAGAAGAGTAAAGATTTAAAAAAAAATTACCATAATTTTTTATTTTTTTTAAACCTAAAATATATTAAAAAGACTTTAGAATACGAAAGTTTAAACAATGAAGACCGTTTTTTATAATCATACCTTTGTATATGAGAGAGAGAGAGAGAGTATAAAAATATCCATAATTCTTCTGGAATTTCTATTTGCTTGAGCTGTTTCTTTTCTTTTTTTTTTTTCTTTTTTTAATTCTTATGTTCTCTATATATTTATTCCCTTTATATAATTTTTCAGTTTTTTTACCTCCACCAATCAATATATTGCTAACAGGTTCTATGATTTTGCCCAAGAAATCAGACTCCTTTCTGCTCTTGACTTTTCTATAGCTGGTTTGGACATTGATTCTCTATTCACTAATGTGCCGTTGGACGATACGATCGATATTATTGCTGACCTAGTCTTCGGAGACAGTAACGTCCATTGGTGATATATATATATATATATATATATATATATATATATATATATATATATATATATATATATATATATATATATATATATATATATATATATATATATATATATATATATATATATATATATATATATATATATGTGAAGAGACTACTCATAGAGCTAATTACCCTGCCCTTCACTAACATATGTTTTGTTCAACAGCAAAATATATTGTTAAATTGATGCTGTAGCAGTAGGGTTCCACCTTTTTGCCTTACATTTGGCCACAGTTGGTTCGTAAAAACGTTTTTGAACTTTTTAACCAGTTTTTCCCAGGGAAAACTGGGAAAAACTTTAATTATAAAATTAGAGCAACTTTTACTTATCAAATTTGGGTACTATTATTACACTAGGAGTAATTAGTTTGAATAATAGAATAGATAATGAATATTAACTAATTTAATTGTTTAATCACCTAAATATAACATTAGCTTGATATAATGATATTAGATTTTTATTGCTCAATCAGCTAATATTCATTATCTAATTTGATGTAGCAGAAAACTAAATGCCCTCAGTGTAATAATAGTACCCAAATTTGATAAGTAAAAGTTGATCTAATTTTATCATTGAAGTTTTTCCAAAGGCTTTTCCCAGGGAAAACTAAGGTGGTAGAAACTACTCTTGCCAACTATGCATTTGGCAGCATATTATTAAATCATTTAGAAAATAGGTACGTAAATGATGGAACTGTTCATCCTCCTATCTCTCACATAAGTTATGTTAACTCCAATATTTTTTTCTATGGAGGCCAAAAATCATTCGGCCTTTCTTTCTTGGATATACTCATGACAAGGTCACTGACAGGTTTTTCTACATAATATATGTATAGAAAAATGACTTTCACTCAATTAGGTTTTAATTATTCATACCTATTAAAAGTCTTAACTCCATCACCATACTGATAATCAGGGCCATACCAATACGCTTTAAGTAATAAACTGCCCGTCATCAAGAATTTGACTATTTTCTCAGCTTTTTTTCTTTATTCACAGGTGCATCCGTAATTCTCTCCATAACCTGTCCCAAACTAAATAAAATGTATTAACGAAGCATAGCAAACATTACGTTCAATGGGATAAAGATGGTGGTGATAAAAAATTTTATAATATTAAAAATAATCAAATAGTTAAGATTATTTCATTAATGTTGTTCAACATACGAGCAAAAATTTATCCTGCTGTGAAGATATTTACTAGTTCAATATAAAGAATAAAGTGTACTCTATATTGAGCATTTAGATGATTAGCTATTTTAGAGGCAATATTCCTGAGAGACTAGGGTTAGTCTTTTATATAAATGTAGCATATTTATATAAACGGAGTTGTTTCCCCGCGAGAATAAGCTTTTTGAGAAAAATTGTGATTTTCTTACTGCTTAAAAACGAATAGATTAAACCCGTCTTAAGCTTCTAATTATATTTAGTTTAAAAAGCCCAACAAACAATTTTCTAAGATTAAATGAATATGCAAATATTGACACGAAAGGCTCTGAATGCAACTTATTTCTTTTCAAGAATATCCCCAACTTCAAACCAATTACCTGCCTTTTATTTTAATTACCTAGAATAAACGACTCGGCAAACAATTATCAAACTATCGGAGAATATTCTATGAAGATACAAAGGTTGATTTAAATTCTTGAAACGCGCAAAATAAGTTTGACAAAACTAAAGTTAGAATTAACGGTGTCAAACTCAAAGACTTTACGCACGCAAAATAGGAATAAGTTATTTACACACTAAATTGTTGAACGAAAAATGGAAAGTTCTTAGATTCAAGGAGGTATTGAGAAAAAATGATAGAACTCAAATCTGACAACCTTTGCCTTTAACCACTAGTCTCCAAAAATATTTGCCTCTTTTTTTTTTTTTTTTTTTTTTTTATATAGCTAGATTATTTTTTAATCTGTCTACTTCCAAATACACTTTTTAATATATATATATATATATATATATATATATATATATATATATATATAATATATATATATATATATATATATATATATATATATATATATATATATATATATATATATATATATATATATATATATATATATGAACAGGACAAAGTTACTCATTTCATAAATAGAATTAAAGATGGGAATATGGACTGGAATAGAAAAATACAGAATACGAAAGATTTTCGCAATCCAAGCATTTACGAAAAATTAATTGACCATTTGGGTTTGGATGAAATGGGATCAAATTATCCACTGGTAAGTTTTTTTAATATTAATTTTGACATAACTGCTAAGATTTTATATAGTTTTTGAGTAACAAGTAAATATCCTATATATATATATATATATATATATATATAATATATATATATATATATATATATATATATATATATATATATATATATATATATATATATATATATATATATATATATATATATATATATATATATATATATATATATATAACTTCTTTTTCTCTACATTTTATTTTCATTTGTAGGGGGAGGGTTATTACCTACTCCATTAGATTTTCGGGAAAGGGAAATTGAAATATATGTTTTTCTTCAGCAAGTGGATTATTTACATTTTATTTGGTTTTGATGATAAACTCTACTTTGTCTCAACCAATAACGAATATTCTAACCCAGATGGGTGGATATTCTGCATGGGAATAATTTAGAGAAAGTGTGATTACCTTAATTATTTTTAATATAACTAGTATTGATTTTCATTTGGACTGGTATTATATTAAGATTTTCAAAGAGTAATGCACTCTGTCTTGTAAAACATTGGTGGCCAAACTTTAACTTATATGCTAAGTTATTAATACACCATTTCCATATTCCACAAAATATATATATATATATATATATATATATATATATATATATATATATATATATATATATATATATATATATATATATATATATATATATATATATATATATATATATATATATATATATATATATATATATATATATATATATATATATATATATATATATATATATATATATGTGAAGGAAAAATTGACCATTAATGTTCATGTGTTTCATCACCAAAATACTTAAGCGCTAAATACTAAGAAAAGGTAGAGGCAAATTTTATTTTTTCTCAATCAATCTGCATATTACTTTCTATTTGGTACGATTCAGTGATCTTAGAGTTAGGGATGAGTGACTCATGCAAGAAACTCAGTGATTCTTTTACCTTCACAAATTTGTCTGTTTTACTGAAGATTAGGTTTTAATATATATATTGTTATGAAAAATAAGTTATAACTTTGGTTACCGCATTATTGATTTTCAGTTTTTGTATTTAAACTATTTTGTGAAGTACGTTAATACAAGCAGGGATAGATTTGTAAACGTTGAGAATAGTTTCAAATAAGAGGTGGTCAACTGTGTACTTGACAGATCTCCGATGTCTCAAGTCACTTACTAAAAGTGGGCCCATCTACACTTAAAGTTAAGATTTTTATTGAACTTTCTTCTACTTTGGTTTCTTTCAATAGTTCAAAAATTTTTTAGGTTTATCCCTTCCTGGTTATTGTCACAAAAAGATAATATATAGATCTCATTTATTGATTTTAAGGAAACATGTAGATTATAGCTAAGTTATTATCACATTTAAAATCTTGTAAAATTATTTTAAAAGTCCAATGTATCAATTTTCGTTGGAAACGAATGCCTTATTAAATGGTTAGATTTGCCTCTTCTGATTTCCTGAATTGGATTATTAAATCAAAAAGTGGACCATTGTTATGTGTAATTCGAACCACTGCTAAACCAATGCGTGTTCTTAATTTTTTTTATTTAAAAAATATTGAAAACCGTTTTAAATGTGTCAAAGTACATTTCTTTTAATAGGAAATGTTTGATCCTCATTGTTGGGGTAAGGAATCTTATTATGACGAAATATCCCGTGTACAAAAGGAAGAAATGGATAGAAGAGAGAAGGAACGAAAGGAAAAGACAAAGGTAAGGATGCTTATGTTAAGTGATTTTTAAAGTTTATAATACCTTTTACTTTCTCAGTCGTTCAGCTTTAAACCTTAGTCATAATTTTATTAATTAACCTTCAGTAAACTCAATTATAAATTGTCTTTTGTTATTCAGTCTTCAAATTTAATGGATTTTCAAAGGTTAAAATTGTTTTTCTAGTGTGTGAAGATGTTTCTTTTCACAAAATTAAAAAGGTAATGCGATGTAATATTCTGATATACTTTTTAAACAAGATTCCAAGTGTGATGGGAAGCGGTTTCTTTGGAAAACCTTGTTTATTGAAAACCAAATTTCTACGTATTGGTGGTTATTGTTGTTAATTTTACAAAAGCTTTCTATTTTTTTTAAAAAAACGGGAAAATATTAATAAAAAATTAATATAAAATCCATGAAATTTTTTTTAAAGATTTTGAAATCCCTTTTCCATTTATTTTTTTAAATTTAGCGACACCTCAAATGGAAATTTCAAACTACCCAGTTCGGCTTTAATTACGGAAATGGGTATAAGTAGTTTTGTTGTATATTCAGAAGAAACTACTCTTTTCTTTATATTCCCAATGGAACATACCGGAGAGAAACAATAAATTCTTATAAAAGAAAATAGTTTTATTAAATTCCAAAAAATATCTATCAACTTTTCGGGAAATTTCTAATTCCCATCTTCAGAATATATTAAAGTTATAACAGTTATTTTATAGCACAAATGAACACAGATAATTCACTCTTATTGGTGAAAAAAACAAAATAATAATTCGATGTCGGAAAGTATTTTCAGCAGAACACATGGGGAAAGCACAATCAAAAGAGAAGTAATTGGAAGGGACCGCTTCCGTTGTTAAGAGATGGTTTGAACTTGGCGATATATATGGATTCTAATATTTTTTAAGTCTGAAAATTGGTAGGTTTGAGTAATAATGGAGAAATGATTAGGGTCTATAGGATGATCTTTAATATGGCTGTGATGTCTAATACAGGAGGGGTTAGGTGAGGTGAAAAAATTTCCAGTTCTGTCTGAGCGATCTCTATGCTCCTCTGTTCTAACTGAGAGTTGGCGTTGTGTGCTACCAACGTAGATATCATTACAGACACCACAGGTATATTTATATACAACAGACGAGCGCAGGTTAGCTGGTAGAGGATCTTCGTGACTGAATAAGGAAATTAGGATCTATTAGGTATGAAGGTGAAATTTATATGAGGATAGTGTGTTTGTAGAATTTTGAGGGCATTTTTAAGTTTAAGGTATAGTCATAAAAGGGTAATTTAATAAAGAGAAGGAGTATGGGGCTGATGGAAGATGGAAATCGGCGTTGAAGGCAGAATTTCCGAGAATCTCTTAATATGTTGATTAGAGAAGAAGGGTACAGATTAGAATTGAAAAATTTGACTAGGAAGGTAAATTCCTGTGAAAGTTAAATGAAAAGCTCTCTAGATTATAGTTTTTATATTTCCAGCTTCCATCAGCTCTAAACTCCCTCTTTATTAAATTACCCTTTTATGACCATTCATACTTTAAACTTAAAAACGCCCTTCTCAATATTCTACAAGCACACTACCTTCATATAAATTTCATCTTCATACCTAATAGATCCTTAGATTCCTTGTTCAGCCATAAAGATCCTCTACCAGCTCACCTGCGCTCCTCTGTTGTTGGTAGCACACAATGACAACTCTCCGTTAAAAGAGGAGCATAGGGGTTGCTCAGGCAGAACAGGAAATTTTTTCACCTCACCTAACTCCTCCAGTATTAGACATAACAGCCATATTAAATTACACAAACCAGACTTAAAAATCTTAGAACCCATAAATATATATCGCCAAGCTCAAACCATCTCTTAACAACAACAACAACGGTCCCTTCCAATTACTCCTCTTTTGATTGGGCTTTCCCCATGTGTTCTTCTGAAATTACTTTCCGACATTGAATTATTATTATGTTCTTTCAGCAACAAGAGTGAATTATCTGTGCTCATTTGTGCTATAAATAACTTTTATAACTTTAATATATCCAGAAGATGGGAATTAGAAATTTCCCGAAACATTGAGATATTTTTTGGAATTTAATAAATTGTTTTTTAAGAATTTATTGTTTCTCTCCAGTATGTTCCGAGCATATATATATTATATATATATATATATATATATATATATATATATATATATATATATATATATATATATATATATATATATATATATATATATATATATATATATATATATATATATATATATATAACGTGAAACTGCTATCAGGTAGTGAAAAATAAATAAATCTTTAGTTTCCAACCAATTCAAATGAACTATCAAAAAAAACACTCTCTTTTCTCTTCATCTAGTTCATGATTTTATATTCCTATGTTGTTTACTCTTAATAAAAACCTATAATTGATGTTTTATTTTTTAAGGTTGACATTATCTCTGGCACAAAAAAGCCTCCGGAGGAAGAAGCTAAGAAGAGAAAATCTAGATTTGACCAAGCTGCTCCAGGGAACCCCGTCGCCGTTATAAAAAATTCTGTTCCACCTCCAACGTTAACTTCTGTTCCATCAGGAAATAAAACCACAATTAGTGCCTTTGGTAGTCTTAAGAAAGCGAAGATCTAAAATTCTCGTGTATTTATTTATTTCCTTTACCATTAATTAAGTTTTGTATAAAATGATGTAATTATGTAAAGAAATTTATTTTGACCATAATTTCAATTAATATTTTACGTAAATTAATTCCTCCCCACCCCCGACTCTTCTTTCGGGTCAGGGATGGGGGGTCGAATTCTGGAGCCTATTATTTGTCTCTACTCAAAAACTTAACCGATTCCATATTTCCGATTTTGTGATATCTATTTAACTTACTATTTTAAATATTTCTTATCGATATTAAATATTATTTTTTTATGATTATTATTAACTTATCATAAATGTTTAAACAAATTTTATTATTATTATTATACCATGGAAAATCTTTGCAAGGAGACGGAGTCGTGGGTCGAATAATTTTACTCCCGGTTACATTCCTACTTGAAGTTTCGATTAAGAATTATTTTATTTTTAAAAGTTCGATTGCTTTAATTTTAAGAATCCCTGTCACTTAGTAGTCCAAATAATTGCCCTAGTTTGAATAAATCCAGTTACAAACCTGATGTGTATGTGGGGTTTGACGGTTGCGCCCATACATTAAATTAATATAGTCTTCAACAATATCATTGCTTGATTCTTAGCGAAATAGAAAGCTTACCTGCTGTGGTTTCTGGTAGGACGTCAGTTATGTAGTCGGATTTTTTATCACAGTATTGTGGCAAAGCAAGAAACTGGTTTGACATTTCATTAGCATGAAGATAGCGGCTAAGACTATCGCTAGGAAAAAAATTCGCTTTATTTATTGCTATTGTGCTTTTTGTCCACCAAACATTGATGAAAAGAAGTTATTCTATATAAACCATTTCAATATATTATCGCTATTACAATAAATACTGCTCTTATGAACTCGCTGTGCGAGTGATCTCTTGGTAAACCTTTTTCCACACAATGTTTTCCCTTTTTAGCTCTCCGACTCCCAAAACTAAACCACTGTAGTTGAACCAAAGTTTAGGTTTTAGTGAAGGGAAAGAATATAGAATGTACACCTCCATGCCAGAGAGAATCACCTAGGTTAAGCGTTCTGCTTACTAGGAGGAATCCCTCCCGCGGAAGCTATAACCATGCCATGAGAAATCAACGAAGTACAACCCCAAGTTCGTCAAGTTGCGGTACCGAAATGCCATAACTGTTTTCTTGCAATATTCGGGGATTTTTTCCTGTAGAAGACATGAGAAGATACAGTTTAACAGAATATAAGGAGATGGATTAGAAATTAAAAAAATTGTTTTGATTGTTGGGTTCATCTACAAAGCGATTAGGGAGCTACACCAACTCTCGAAGTCATTCTGGATAGTGAATGAAAAGCAAGTTCATCAACTGTACCATGAAACAAGAAAGCCGTTGGCGATGGAGATAATTGAAATCATATAAAATGATGATTTCATAGAAAGAAGAGAAAATGAATTCTATTTTGGAGTTTAGATTGTCGAAGAATTTAAGATAGCTAAATAAACAGAATAGATGAATTAAGTCGTAGAATGAAAAAGAGCCTAAGCCACAAAGTTGAAAATTCGGAAGACTCCAAATCGGAGACAAAAGAACAATTGACATCGTTGCTCACGCATGCACAATCGCCTCTGGCTGAAAACTGAGGATGGAAAAAGAGGTAACGGAAAAGGGTTTGGTGTCGGAACGCTCAAGCACCTGAATTTCGATCATGAACAAGAGGCGAGATTTAAAAGTAGAGAGGTGGTGTTCGACAAAGGAGAAATTGCACAACACAAAAGACAGCGAATGTTACAGAAATTAATAAAGAATGTATGTCATGCACCAGTGCAAGCCAGCTGCAAAGTTTTGGCGGCACCAACTTCCAAGTGGTGATAGGGGGAGTGGTGGATAAGGCGCTATTTTTGGAAACCGCCCCTCCTGGCTTCTCCGAGGCTACTTTCGTTCATGACATTTTCATTTTTTTTATCTTAAAAGAATGTGTTGTCTGTAATAGTATTAAGTATGTGTGAAAGGTGAGCCTACTCCAGTGAAAAAAAATGTGAAAGTGGGTTTATTATTGGACAATGGAGTAAAGTGGGAAGTAACAACACCCCATTTACCCAGTTAGGGTAACCTCATCGCATTGGGAGAGCTACTTCCTTCCCCTGCAATTATAATATATATATATATATATATATATATATATATATATATATATATATATATATATATATATATATATATATATATATATATATATATATATATATATATATATATATATATATATATATAAACTTTTAGGGAACTAAAATGTTTAGACCACCCTGATCGAAGCAAATTCTGCATCAAAATTTTAAACAGGCGACATAAACAAGTATGTAAATAAGTAAAATATATTGAAAACTTTGTCAAAAACTGTGAATATAAAAATTTAAATATATTTAAAACTTAAAAGTCATTATGGTACCTTTGTTCACAATCTTTTTACCAATTTCAAACATACAGAATAAAAGTTTCTGAGGTTCAGCATTATAATAATAATAATAATAATAATAATAATAATAAAAACTAAATCCTTACTGTAATTACATCCTATTTTAAATAGTGTACCTATAATAATAATTATTACTGAAGTATGCTCCGATTTATTAAGGTGATGACAAACCGTACCTTTAACCAAGAAATGATACCGACTATTTAACGCCGAAGCACCCTCTCAATTATTTCCCCAAAGAACGATCGCTACACATAAAAATTAATTAAAAATTAAAACCTTAGCAAACTTATCTTATTTCCCGTTCTTTAAACCGAACAGATAAGAAACACCATCGCAGACGATTACAAATTCGCCAATTTCAATAAGTAACAAAATTGGAAGAAAAAATTAAATTATAAATTTATTAAAATAAATAAGAAATAGTCAATACATCATTATATATATATATATATATATATATATATATATATATATATATATATATATATATATATATATATATATATATATATATATATATATATATATTTTGTTGTGTGCAAAACAGGTTTGATCTCAAAACATATGGGTCATCTCCATTTCATAAACAAATATACAAACAGAGAGAAAAATAAAATAGGAACACTGAAGGAGACGGCAAACATAAAAAGGAATGGGGTAGAAAATACGACAGGTGTTTAGATATAAGGAGTACAATAATAATTTAGTCCCTCATATTCTCAAGATTCTTCCAGAAAATTGAGAACTATTAGGTTCTTTTTACAGTGATCAATTTTAAGTTTCCAGCAATCATCACGGAATAACAGGATGAGTTCTTTGACCAATGAGGCGGTTAGCAATGACCATTTTCTCTTAATCCAGGTAAGGGAAATTGTTCGGGAGCTTCCAACTTCCGAGATTTCAAAAACTATCCGTCAAATGCGATGGTGAACTTCCTTAATCAAACTGCCAGTGTATAATCAATAAACTCAGATGAGTAAAATATTTTTAATTCTCAATGAAGTGGAATGAATATTAAACTTGTAGTATGAGTAAGCATACCACCAAAACAAAACGCACAATCTCAAAAGTTCACTAGGTGCCGAGGTGTGGTACTTAGTATTTATAGTGTAGCATATAATACAGAGGTGTAGTAGTAATAACTAAATATTTTTCATTGTTGGTAACATAGTATCTTATGTCTGATAGTTAAGGTTCATTAAAGTATAAACCGAAGTCTTCTATCTATAACGATCTTTGCTCGGTAACGACGTTAAGAGCAAACAAAAAATACTAAACTCACCAAGAAATTGAACAATGACGTAATAGAGGCCGCATTTCCAATGTCCTAAAAATGCAATTTGAAGAGAATTTACGTGAAGAACGTGGAGATCTTAAAATCGCTTTCAAAAAGACTACCTTTCACCTTGGAAACATGGCTAAGGTCCAAAAATCCAAGAAAAAGTACTCAAGGAAAATGAAGCGTAGCCACTGGGACATCAATATTTTCCCAGCGTATGTGAATCAAGGTCATAAAACTTAGAACTTAATTATAATTTAATGAATTCTTTCCAGAATAAAAAATTTAAGTAATACTTTGTAATATTTTGAATATAAGTAAATTCACGAGAAAAATATCTCGTGATAAAAAAAAAACTGAAGTTGAAGAGTACAGTTATGGTGTAACATGGTTTAAAAATTAAAGTCCAAAAGCGACTCCTGGCGAAGTGTTATTAAATCCTGGCAGAACGACACAGTAAATCTCCATCAGAAAAACTACTCGTAGAATACTAACCTCCTTATACCTCGGGAAAACAAACAACCCAGAATTTCACCATTTGTAAACAGAAAGTTGGATAATGCTTGAGATGAGACACTTTTAAGAGAAAGTGTTGGAGTAGAGTCTATCAATAAATAAAATGTAAATGTTATCATATTAGATCTCCCAAAGCAATAGTAAAACGAGTGGTATAAAATTATCCCTTCCGAGTTCAATCAGACTGACCCTTCAGTGGAGCCGGACCCTTTGGCAAGAAAGGCAAAATAATTTGTCCACTTGAAAGGCATTAATGAATAAAGAGAAGCTCATCCTTCATTCATTTATTTCCAATGGAGTCATACCAGTGGAATTACTCTACTGACGTTCTAGAGTCATAAAAACAAAATTCTCTCATCATTTAATCATGTTTACTAAGTATTAAGGTTTGATCTGTAAAATAAATAATAAACCACTTGCAGCCATTTTTCCAAGCACAAGTCAAAGTAAAACCACCTCAAGCCAAAGGGACCATACAATAACCAAGACCACTTGCCTGAATTTTTGGGAATGCGTGACAGGAAATTATAAACATGGATAACCACTTCAAATTAAACAGCAGAATGCAGCCGCTTTACACACAACAATATGTAGCAAACATTTATACCTTTTATTATATATATATATATATATATATATATATATATATATATATATATATATATATATATATATATATATATATATATATATATATATATATATATATATATATATATATATATATATATATATATATATATATATATATATATATATATATATATATATATATATATATATATATATATATATATATATATATATATATATATATATATATAATATCAATAAATTAAAATTTACAAGAAACTAACAGAAACAATAAAATTAAACTAAAAAGAAAAGGTAAAGTTGCATTTAAAATAATAATTTAAATATTAATTTATAATACAGAGCTTATAAATTCATAAAATTATTTAAATAGATTCTCAACTTTTATAATAATTAAATTTACATAATAACAAACCTTAAAATACTGTACATGAATTAAGGAATGGGCCGGCTCAATATTCTATATAAATTGTTATATTTTAGAGATACTCTCAGAGAACCAAAATTAAACAAATGTACCGCTGTTCATCTATAATATTTTTATGTAGAATACCTGCAACTAAACTCCTCAATGAAATAACGTTAGAATGATAAAGAAACTTTATATAATATCAATTACTGTGAAGAAGCAAATAAGTACAGGAAAGGGATGGGGGCTTATCCATAGGGGTGTTTTTCAAGTGTGAAGATTACAATAGCTACAAATAACTCGAAAATAACCAACTTCTAAAGCTAACAAAGAGGCAGAATATTCAAATAAAAATGAAGATAATCCTTTAGTTACGGAAGACTTTAAGAAGAAAAAGAAAACATTGAAAAAGCGAAGGCACAAGATAAGTGGATGCTAGACAGAACAAGTGTATGGATTCTCTATATTTCAGTTTATAGGAGGATAAAAATCCCAGTGGTGGAAAGTGATAAATCAGATGATCAAACTAGCAAATTAAGAGGTTGGAAGCTAAGTAAAGTGTCCTTATCGGAGAGATCCTAAAGACTGAAAACTATAGTGTGCATGGACCTAATATAATGGAATCTTTAAAACAATTTGAAGTATATTGTGGAGAAACTGTTTATGATTTTCCTTAGAAAAGTTTAGTTTGAAGACGTTGGCTAATGTTTAGAATGTTCAATTTTACAAAAGAATCGACCTAGTAAGTCGGAGATCCGAGATCCAAAAATCCAAGGTAGTTTGAGAAACTAATCAACAAAGTTAATTGAACAAAGGTTGGTATAAAGCATTGGAAAAAATAAAATGCGAGAAAACCAAAATAAAAAAGGGATTTAAAAAAAAGAAAGAATCTAATCACGTTTGAACACTAGCTTGAAACTTTAGTTCGCAAGAAATTCAGCGATGAGGAGGGCCTTAATGAAAATAAATTAATGTAAAATAATTAAATTGAAATGGCATATTGAACACAGGGTATTTCAAGACCAATATGTAAATCACGAAGCTACATTTTATTTAGATTACTCACCAATTGAAAAAGCCTTGGTACACTTTTCCAAACCAAATCAAATCATATCCTAACAGTGTTTTAAGAAATTTGGAGCTTATTGCACTAGAAGGGTAAATTGTAAGGACTATAATTAACAGTAGATAAACTGAAATATATATTATGTTGGGATAGGCCTAGCAAGCCACCAACTGATTGCTTGCTCAAGAAACTCATGTCTTGTTCGAGACAGCTGACAGGTGCTAGCACCTACAGGAGTATGGTGAGTGGGTGAGTGAGTGAGTGAAACTGAAATATAATTAACAAATGATTTAAAAGAGGAAACATTGTTATGTATTCTTTTATATTTTTTAAAAAATTTTCTAAAAAAATTCGTATCTCACGGGCATTGCTCTATTTAAGGATGGGCATTTTTCTAGGTAATTTCTACCTAAGATCCGCACGGGGGATTGAACCAGCGATTTCAAGCAAATGAATGAATCACTCTATCGTTATGACATACAATAAATTGTAGATCTGAAAATTAGCATAAGGAAATAATTAGTAGTAATATAATACGTTAATCTGAACCAACGAACTTGAATGAATAATGCATAATAGGCTGCGATTAATGCAATTTAAAAATGTAAAATCAGCATCGAAAAGAAATCTAAGAAAAAAATTTAAAACTTTAAAAACTAATTTGCCCAAAGAAACTAAATTTCTTCTGCTGATCTTCATTCACTGAAGTTCTAAATATTAAATTTATTTGAAGGTTGGAGTCATTGATGGGAGAGCTTTTATTAATGACTGACTCGAGCACCATTAAAATTCCTTTAGCATTCGACATGAGCACCATCAAAACGGCTTTCAATGTAAACTTCGATTCAACACACCTGTTAACAAGATAATGCAGTAATTGTTTTTAGAAGAATCAAATTCCAGAGACTAATATAAGTTAAAGAAAAACTTATCAAAAAATAAGAACAATAAAAACTACTAAACTGCCATAGATGCTCAACATTAGTATAAGATTTTGGAGGAAAAACTTCACTACAGGTAATAGATTTGAGATATATTGGAGATATAGGTCTAGAGAAATCTTAAATATTTCTCAAGAGAGTGTACCTTATAAGTTTATCTCAAAGAAAATGTTCTTTTTTAAAAGAAAAAAAAAAGTAATGAATGTGAAGTTGGTGATGAATTTTGATGAAACTTTTCTAACTATCAGCAAGAATTAAAACAGGGTAATTTTACCTATGTCAAAGTCTAAATGAACATAGCAAACTATTAAAATATTTGAATGAATTAGCATGTTGAATTTACAGTGACTGTAGCTGTAAATTCAAACATAAAATTCCAATTCCTCTCAATATGGAGAGAGAGAAAGCAACACAATTAAGAACAGAAATAGGCCAAGGAAAACAAAAACAATGGTCCTTTTAAAAGTATGGCTAGAGTCAGCAACTTATGTGATTATACATCATCTGTCTTGTTTGTTTAAGTAATATGAGGATGTTTTATAGTGAAAGAATCAAAATCAAATGAAACTTTCAAGGGAAGTTGTATATGAAATGTCACATTTCAATCATCTTTACACACAATATATATATATATATATATATATATATATATATATATATATATATATATATATATATATATATATATATATATATATATATATATATATATATATATATATATATATATATATATATATATATATATATATATATATATATATATATATATATATATATATATATATATATATATATATATATATATATATATATATATATATATATATATATATATATAGATATATTGATAACCACCTTTAAATATTGCAAACCTGTAGAAAGATCTATCTAAAAATTCTTAAATATATCCTCTTAAACATCTAAATACTGTGACAAAACTTAACTTCAGAAACAAAATAAATAAATAAATTTATAAAATAAATAAATAATTATACAAATATTTAAATAATAATAATAATAAAAATTGATATGTTCCTTTGCTTCATCATAATTTATAACCATCACAAATTGTTGGGAAGCCCCGAATTGCTGGTTATTTCGTTTTAATTCATAGGAGATATTAAAGTATTGCCTTCAATATATATATATATATATATATATATATATATATATATATATATATATATATATATATATATATATATATATATATATATATATATATATATATATATATATATATATATATATATATATATATATATAAAATGAAAACTAGTTCAAAGAAATTACAAGATTACCCTAACTGATATACAGAGCATCCCACATCTAGTATCTATAATTGTTTCTAAATACCTATGATTGATTGAGTGAGCCCATTCCAAACCTAAGTCATAAAAAGCTGCATGTATTTTCATACAATACACAAAACTAAATATCTTCATACCATATTACTGCTGTTCAAGATGGATTGGTGCGATTTGTGATGATGATGAGTGGGGTAAAATGTAAATTGAATGATTATGCGTTTCCTGATGATGATGGAGATGAGGCAGGTGATGATGATGGTGAAGATGCAAATCTTTCATTTGATGAACAGGACTGTCGGAATTTCTAGATGCTGAAGGAGATAACTGCAGATGATTTTCCTGAGCTTCACCAGCAATACTTTTTCCTGAAGCGCAACTGGCAGACTTTTCACTTGTATTACTTAAATCTTTCTGTAAAGATATTTAATAATTTTCATATTATTATTTCGTTAATGTTGGTTTTATATACCCTTATCAATTAGTTGTAAAAGAAATTCCAACTATGTATGCAATAACAGCTGAGCATTTCCTCTTCAAAAAAAAAAAAAAAAAAAAAAAAAAAAAACTGGCTCTTATTCTATTTACATGTACGTCATTAATTCTAGGTTATAAAACTTATGAAGTATAATAGTAAATGCCTGTTAAAACTTATCTTCCTTGTTTTTACTTACAATTATAAATCATAAAATATATTTTAAAATATTTTAAAGAGTAAAAGATTTCTCCTTTAACTTTCGCTAACAAAAAAAAAACAACTTTGTGGATCCACAGCTCTATCTTAAACGCTATCTATTTGTCCCAACAACTTCAGTATGTGGTGCAAAATTATGATGTAAAAAAATAAAAAAGAATCCCCCAAATTCACTCCATCATTTAAGCTAAGAGATAATTCTTTTGGCAAAGGTGAAATACGAATGTTGTAAAAAATAAGAAGAGCATATTACTGATTAACAACCAATTAATCAGACTAGCATGAGAATTGTTTTTTGATATATGTGCAGAAATCATATCCTAGTATCTATTTAAAAGGTATGGAAAATAACATCAAACTTTCAATATATAAAACTGATAAGTACCTACCGATAAAGAAATGGCACAAATGATAATGGCTTAAAATAACAACTACTTTCGATATCTTAACATATTTTATTCTAATCAAATTTGAACTCAAGATCTTTGAAAAGAGTTATTTACTTCCATATTTCATTCCATTCAATTTATTAATTTTAGGGTATTATTGTATGTCATAATTTTTAATACACGATTTTTATACAGATTAATTGAACTAATTAGTAAGAGTTACCTGTTCGAGAGGAGGAGACGAGGTCTTAAGAGAATGAGATATTGATGTTGCAACATGGGTAAGTTCAACAGCTGAAAGAATAGAAGCAGCAGTGTGAGGCAGCAAATGACTACCCATATTAGTATTTTCATTCTGCAACAGAGTTAAATTTTCAGGCACATCTTCTAGTGAACCTGATGATACAAGATGAGGGGCATTCAAGTTTTGCACTACTGAATCTGTGCTAGTTATTGTATCCTTATCACCTGCTTCTTTGGAGTAAATTGTGTTTTCATTGTCTGAAGAATGAATAAGACTATTTACTTCATTATTTTCTTTTTCTTCTTTTTTCTGTCTCTTTACTTTCATTTTTAGGGCTATATTATGTTTTCTTGTAGCTCTTTCCTCTGGGGTTTCTGCAGATCTTCTCTTACGCATGCGCTCAGCTGCTTTAATGCGCCTTAATCTTTTTTGTTCTTCATTTTCATTCTGACGTCTTAGACGCATTCTTGCAGCTGCTTTTTTGCGTTCTAATTCCCTTTCCTCATTACTAAGTTTTGCACGCCGTAATCTTGCCCTCTCAGCTGCTTCTCTTCTCCTTCGTTCTTTTGAAAGTTCATCTTCCTGAGCTCTCTTTCTTCTCATCCTTTCAGCTTCTCTCAGTCTTCTCTTCTCTTTTTGTTCCTGGGTTTCATTAGCTCTCTTTTCTCTCATCCTGTTTGCAATCTTTTCTCTCCTCATGGCTTGAGCTTCTTCGGAAAGTCGTGTACGTCGACGTCTACTTGATAAAATTATTGGAGGTAATATGTTTCCTGCTTCATCAATAGTTTGTGAGGAGTCTAAAACCATTACTTGACCACCATTAGGATTTTCCTGAATAGAAGGCCCAACTACAACTGATCCACTAAGTTTGTTTCCAGACTGTTGACCCTGATTTACATTAACATTCATCAGCAACAACTCTGAAAATTTTTTAAAAACATTATAAGGATACAGAAGGTCCTAGATAAGTGAGCTCAATTATTTCCTGCACAAGCTACCTTATTTAATATTAATAAATTTATAAACTAATTTTTCGAATTTTAGTAAGGAAAGAATAATGGAATTACAAAATAGAAAGCTTACATCTTAACGAAGTAGTAAGAATATATATATATATATATATATATATATATATATATATATATATATATATATATATATATATATATATATATATATATATATATATATATATATATATATATATATATATACCCAATTTTTTATTAAATTGAATTCAATGGCCAAAGAAAGAATTTACATATTAAACAAATAATATTATAGAAAAAAATAATTAATTAATTTATTAAAAAAATAAAAAAAATATTAATAAATAAAAAACATTATATATATATATATATATATATATATATATATATATATATATATATATATATATATATATATATATATATATATATATATATATATATATATATATATATATAGCCACCAAAAAGAGAAATGAAAGGGGTCATTCAATGAGCAAAATTAGAACTTTATATAGTAAACAACTATATCAATATACTGGTAAATAACTATTATCAGTCATCATATTCTAGTTAAGGAGAGTATATATAAAAACAAACCAAAAACTTGACTTGTAGTTATTTCATAATCTTAACTTATTCTAAAATGGAACTACTGAGAGAGTTTATGAATAGAGAATACCAACAGACTCTAAAAGAGAGTAGTTAATAGAAGGAGCAGGAGAACTCTTTGTAATAATATAGAAAACTCAACGAGAGTTAACAGAAGGAGAATGAATACTCTTCAAAAGAATACACCTATATTTCAAAAATAGAACTGATTAGAATAAGAACAGAAATTCCAGAGTAGAATAGTAAGAACTTATAAGAGAATTTAGAAGAGTAAGAGGATCAGTACTCTGGAATTTAATTGTTGATAAATTGAAACCATATTTATATTAAAGTAGAAATCCTTTAAGAGTGTATTTTCATTAGTATATTATCTCTACACATCTGTGGGAAAAAAAAGAACTCTGGGATTGTCACAACTATTATTTACCTATGTCTTATTTGTGTATATATATATATATATATATATATATATATATATATATATATATATATATATATATATATATATATATATATATATATATATATATATATATATATATATATATATATATAATATATTAATAAAATATATAAAATAAATATATTTATATTATATAAAATAATAATAAAATATTATTAAAATATATATATAATATATATATATATATATATATATATATATATATATATATATATATATATATATATATATATATATATATATATATATATATATATATATATATATATATATATACAAGCAACACCAAATTTGCTGGAAAGTTTAAAGCAACATTTTAAATACAAAATTGTCACACTTACAAAATGCTTACCCTACAATCCTAATTATTTATTTTTACAGAACAAATAAAACTTGATTTTATTTGTCAACAGAAAATTATTTCCTTAACAGAGACCATGGGATTGAAGAATCGTTTAGAAAATAATTTATTTTTATTTGGTTCACAGAGAGAAAATAATCATTCCTAGTGAAACAGAAAATCCAGAATGCCACAGAAAAATTTTATATTAAAAAGATTATTAATATATATATATATATATATATATATATATATATATATATATATATATATATATATATATATATATATATATATATATATATATATATATATATATATATATATATATATATAATAGGCTTACTTTTGGGAGGCAGAATGACTTTGCCAAGTTAAAATTAATAGTAATTCATACTGTTGGTTTACATAGGAAATTAATCCCTCTACTATTATTATTACTACTAGTAATAAAGAAATTATTATTACTGATATTATTAGTTTTAATGTTTAAAACATTTTTATCATAACTCCCTAATTTAATTATACAGGTATTATGATAGGGGCTAAAAGGAGAAAATGCAGTGTTGCAACTGCTTTTAAGATATTATGAATATCCAAATTTTATCAATTAATGCCTTATTTTTTCAGTCTTAGATGTGAGCATGTTAAAACAAAAAGGGGTTTATGCATGTGTATATTTATTTAAAAGCTTAGTAATAACCTAAATAACAGAAAATATAAAAATAAATTTAATATAATATATATATATATATATATATATATATATATATATATATATATATATATATATATATATATATATATATATATATATATATATATATATATATATATATATATATATATATAGAGATGTACCGAAGTTTTCGGCTGAAGCCAATTAATAAGAGGGCATACTGATTAATATATATATATATATATATATATATATATATATATATATATATATATATATATATATATATATAATATATATATATATATATATATATATATATATATATATATATAATATATATGAGATGTACCAAAGTTTCGGCCGAAGCCAATTAATAAGAGGGCATACTGAATGTTCTAATTACTACTGCTGAATCTTAAAATAGATTCCTTGAATTTAGAATAAATTTTGAGCACCTTGGATGTAAATGAAGGGATTTTATAATAAATGTGTTGACCGAGATTTAAAAAAAAAAAAAAAAAAAAAAAAAAAAAAAAAAAAAAAAAAAAAAAAAAAATGCTTTATTCGTAATGGAGCATTTTTAAGCGGAGTGAGTATGGAAAATAAAAGAAAGGAAAAAAATCTGCCAGGAAACGGATATATATTATCCATACCCTAGCACTATTTACAATTAAATTAGTAAAAAAGTATAATGTAGTACAGATGAAAATATATTTGATGAAAATTAAAACGATCAGTCTTTCAAACATAATAAACTTCCTTAAAATAAAATAAAATTTTGCAGTTAAAAATATGAGCTTACCTTGTGTTTTAACATTTGGTTGAGAGCAAAATGTGGAATGACATATGACATCTTCGTTAACCAGACAGTCATTAGGATCTGCAAAAATAAAAAAAGAAACATTATTCATGAATTTTGCTAAAATATACCCAAAATATGATTCAGCAATTAAAAATTGAATCTTGTAAAGCTATCAGGATAATCAAATACATACAATGAAAAATATATAAACTAACTTAGATATTATGTACAAAACAAACAAAACTCTCTTAAAGAAAAGGAGGGAGAAGAAACTGTCAAATGAATAGGTAAAGGTTCAATAGGTTCTTTATTTCTCAAAGGGTCTAGGTATTTAAAATTAGGAAGATTTTCTGTTATGAGATTAAAATTGCAATACTGGATACCAATGTATTTTTAACCCTACTGTAAAAAACTACCTCACCTACCTATTTTCCTATACTCAAATGATAAATTTTATAAAAAGAAAAACTTAAATCTGCTTCAGAGATGATTGGAGGGGCAGCATCTAAACAATGTCCCTCATCCATCCTTTGGGAGTTGGTGGTCTAAGGTGGTGGGGTTATTGCCACCAACTTGCTCTGGTGTATGGTCTTTTTTTTTTTTTGTTTTTTTTTTTTTTAAATATCTGCAACATTTGGTATCTTTATTCAAATTAGCACTTTGCAATCTATCTTCTAAACCTCATTTATTATTGATGAAAACTTAGGTGCGATGGAAAACCCTTCTCTGTTCCATTTTACTGTCACTATCCACAATTTTTAGCCAAATGCAGTTGTTTTGCATAAGTGTGTAATGATAGTTTGCTTTCATGTCTCTATTTGGAGTTTTCAGAATTTTCCACTTTATAGCTTAGGTTCTTCTGCCAATAATCAACAAATAAATTTGTCTGTTCTTTTTTTATTTAAACCTCAACTCTACAATCTTAAATTCTTACCTATTAAACCTAAAAAACTGATCACACTCTCATTTCTTTTCCTTTCTCAGAAATCAATTTTTTAGATGATTTCAATGTTCACCACAGCCAATAGCTATCTTCTAGTTCTCAAGATAGAGCAAGTGAACCTGCCTTCCACATCTCAATTTAAAATGTCCTGGAGCAGATATTGCAGCTCTATATTCATACCCTAGCATTTCAGTGAAAGAAACTGGTCAACTTGCACTCATACTTCTTTGATTTCCTATTGAATGATTATTGCTTTGGGGGAGGGATCCAACTCCAGTTGCTTGCTATTTATAGTGGTCATGTTCAGCCCTATACAGAGTATGACTCACACATCTGGTGTGGCTCCACTTACAAAGCTCACCTTGAAAAGGTGAAGTTAAATTGTTGCATTACTCCCTTTCTCTATACTATCGCTATTACAGCTGACACTGCTCTTCAAAATTCTCCACAGAGAAGGGTTTGGGAGACACTCCTTTTTAATCAGTCTTCTCCTTTCTCTAACTCTCCAACCACATACTTAACCACTATGCTCAATCTTACATATACTCCACTGGTAAAGTCTGGAACACACTCCTTTTATCTTTTTCTCCAAAACTTTCTTTACTTGCACACATTCAAGTGTTGTGTATCATGACATGTCAGCCTTTAAATGAGCCCTGGTTCTGGTAAATTTTCCAACTTTGGTGGGGATTTTGGAATTGCCCACCAGACGAAATATAAATTTAAAAGTAGATTAATTACCAATCTCTATTAACTATGTTCAACTTCAGGAGTTACCACTGTACATAATAAATGATCATTTACTGAAATTTAATACATATTAATAACAATATATAATTGTACGTATTTTGTAAGTTTATGTGAAATTGACAACCAAATTTTGCAATTAAGTATTGTCAGGCAAAGACATACACCAAGTTTAGTTACAATGAAAAGGAGTCAAATAGCAGACTACTGAAATAAGGCATGGATATTGTTGACTCAATTAACAAAATGCTATACAGCTAAAAAGCTATCAAATGAAATACTTAAATACAAGGAACTAAACACCCAAATGACTGAGATATTTAAGAAAATAAATTCACATTGCATGATTACAATCATTATTGTCTACTTATCCTTGTAGTTTGGAATAAAATTATATTTTAATAAAGAAGCTTAATTGATGCCTAAAGTCCTCTAGATTCTAGAATATTGTAATATATATATATATATATATATATATATATATATATATATATATATATATATATATATATATATATATATATATATATATATATATATATATATATATATATATATATATATATATATATATATATATATATATATATATGTCATTCCATGTGAAATCATCCAGTTTGGTGAAAAAAAACCTTGACCTCTTCGAATTTAATGAAATTGCCATACTTATAGATCTTGTAAAGAAAATGAATATGGTCCTTTATCACAAGTTCATAGCTAACACGGTTCTGAAGGTACAGGTCATGGAACTTTGACAAAAAATTCATTAATGAGAGATGGAGGCAAACTTTGGAGTTAAATATTTCAGCTTCTGTACCACCGATAGCGATAATATTTATACATTATTTTAAAGCTCTTGAGTAGAAATAAAACTTTTATTCAGAGTAAAAAAAAAAATATATATATTTGACCTTGACCTTTGACACAGAAAAAAGATCTTATTTTGATTAAATTTGCCTCATAACTTGGTCATCCTATTGGCACAAAATATGCCAAATTTTAGAGTGGGAACTAGTTCATAACCAAAGTTAGCTAATTTACTTAGATATGGTCTTAGTGAAAATTCATGTTTTGTCACAAAATTCACATATTTTTAGATAGATATATAATGGAATAATATATATATATATATATATATATATATATATATATATATATTATAATATATATATATATATATATATATATATATATATATATATATATATATATATATATATATATATATATATATATATTATATATTCTCCTTTTGTTTCAGAAGTTTACATTAATTAACCTACTGTATATTAAAATTTAAATAAAATACAATTTATAACTGGATTCTCCAGTAAAATTGTGATTGAGTAACAGCTATTGTGACCCTTTCAAGATGCATAAAACAAATGTTAGAAAAGGTCCCAGGAAAATTTGCCAAAAAATTCCCTAAATAAGGAATCATTTGTGGTCAAATAATTTGTGTTACATGTCGAAAGAAAATAACAAATGCATCACATAATGTCAAATAATGCATCTGTGTCTTCTGAGACTCAATCACAGCCAAATCTAGAGGAAGAAGATATTTCTCCAAAAATCTGACCTGGATACACTTAAAAAATCTCTGACAGTTATTGGTGAATCACCAGTTAAACAAAAACTCCTAAAACGTAAACCTGAATATGGACTACAGAAAACTGACAAAATAAAAATTGTTTTTGTAAGGAAATTGAAAATAATATCACCAGAATGTCAATTTGAAGAAGTATCCACATCAGAAATAAAAATGAATACTGATGACTAAGAAATAATTTCACAGTTAAAAGAGAAATTTGGACTTACTAAAATGAAACCTGAAAAAATACAGATTTTGATAATCCTGCCAAAGAGCTGGAGTATTAAGAGAATTGAAGAAGAATTTCATGTTGCAAACAAGCTAAAAAACTGGTTACAGTAAGAGATTCTGTCATTGTCAAATAAAAGTGAAAGCAGATTTCCAAAAACACATAATAGAAAAAGTTAGCAGAATTATGACAAGGAAAAAAGAAAACAAGAAGAGAAGGTGCAAAAGTTCAGGAACAGAAACACCTTATATTTTGTAATTTGAAAGAAGCTCACCAATTGTTCAAGTCAAAAAATCTAGATATTAAACTTAGTTTTTCAAAGTTTGCTGATCTTAGACCAAAAGAGTGTGTTCTAGCAGGTGCTAGTGGTAAAACACAGTGTATGTGTATGCACAATACATCAGAATGTGAAACTAATGATTGATGGAACATATTTGCCCATTCTTACTAAAGAATTTAACAGATTATAAAATATGCTTGGAAGAAATTTTATGCAAACCAGCAAATAGGTGATTGCTTTTTCAAATAATGTCCAAATTGAATGAAATAAATATATGATTTTATTGTGAAGTTAACTAATGTATTTCATAATAATATGATTAATGAAGTACAATATTTGCGGGTTTTAATTGATAGAACAACCCTACATACTGTGGTACAAAATACAGATAAATTCATGAAGAATTTTCCGGAAGGATTCAAGGTTTGAAGAGACACAATTTTATAGCCAAACAACAGTCCTTATTCGGCTCTAAGAGGAAGGAAACTTTCAAGAACAGTGAGGTATTAGTTAAAGATTTTTCAGAAAATTATTCATTTGTTCTGCAGGATGCTGCACAAGGATACCATTATAATAATACTCAAGCGACAGTGCATCCCTTTGTTTGTGACTATAGGGATGCAACAGACGTGAAGCATCTAAATGATGATTATATTGGACTGCCTTTATCATGGCACTAGCTTTTCACTTGTATCAACGGAAACTGATTGATTATCTTAGAACTTATTTACATTTCAATATTAGTGAAATGATATACTTTTCAGATGGAGCTGTAACTCAGAACAAAAATTACACAAATTTTGTAAATTTTTACCATCACATAACTGACTTTAGAATAAAAGAACAATGGCATTTTTTTGCACCCTCCTTTGGAAAAGGACCATGTGATGGTTTCGGTGGTACTGTGAAGAGATTAGCTGCAAAGGCAAATATACAGCACCCTTATAACAACCAAATTATAACACCATGACAGTTATATGATTTTGGAAGACAAAAAATTCACAGTATTATGTCGGTATATACTTCATTTACTCAAAAACTGATGAATGGATAAAAGTCAAACTTAGAAGAAAAATTTAGAAATGCAAATACAATTCTAGGAACCCAGAAATTACACAGTTTTGTTCCTGTGTCTCAAGTAGAAATGGAAGGAAGAACAGTTTCGAGCATCAATAAAGGATCAAAAATAGAAAGGGTCACAAAAAAAAAGCAAAAGAACTTAAATTTGAAGATGTCAAAGGATTTGTAACAGTAATCTATGACAATAAATTGTGGTTGGCATGTGTCCTCCAGACAGACATATTCAGACACACTAGATGTAAAACTTATTTTTTAATACCTAATGACCCTTCTGCTTCATTCCACTTTCAATCTAAACCAGATATTTTGGTAATACCTTATTCCGATAAACTGACAGTGGTTAATCCTATTGCTGTGACCAGAAGGACTTACAAACTAATAGAAACAGATATGAATAAAACATCACTAATTCTGAAAAGGAAGTAAAATTATTATCATTCTATTTACATATACAATGTCAAAGTTGGTTGGTCAAATGAACTCATCACAGATTTAAATACAAATAAATTGAAATTAAAAAAGCATATTGAGTATGGGTGGGTGGGACCCGTGGCTTGTTCTGCTGAGCTATCAGAGTGGCTTCTGTGTGATGGGGATGCCAAATGCTTGGGAAAAAACATCGGTAGTGACTTGACTTGATCACCATTGACCATAGCAGAAGTAAAAAAAATTTTGTCTTTTATTAGAGGAAGGGAGAATGTATCAAACCAGCCCATTTTTTTTTTCTTACTTTCTTTCAAAAAAAAATGGTTAGAACAAAATATACCTTTTCAAAGTATTTTATAATAATAATCACTTATAATGCCATACAAAATGAAATATTAAAATTCAAATTGTTCTATTACCTAAAAAGGTGATATTTGAGACAAAATTCAAATTCTCATTAAAACCATGCCTAAGTAAATTTGCAGCAGCTTTGAATATGAACAAGTGCCCACTCTAAAATTTGGCATATTTTGTGCCAAAAGAATGACCAAGTTATCAGGCAAATTTGATCAAAATAAGGAGATACCTTTTTTGGTATCAAAGGTCAAAGTCAGGGTCAAATATATTTTTTTTAACTCTGATATAAAATTTTACTAAATAAAAGTTTTAGATCTACTCAAGAGCTTTAAAATGATATGTATATCATCGTTATCGGTGGTGCAGAAGTTTGCTTCTATCTCTCAAAAATTAATTTTTTGTCAAAGTTCCATGACCTTTATCTCCAGAAATGTTTTAACTATGAACTTGGGATAAAGACCATACTCATTTTCTCAACAAGATCTATAGGTATGTCAAAAATATTTACTGCATATATAGGACATATTACTGATATTACTGATAGACTAGTGCATGAGCTGATCATCTATTGACACATATATTAAAATAAGTTATAAAAAGATATTATGAGCTGATTTCTATACTTTGCACTATATATATATATATATATATATATATATATATATATATATATATATATATATATATATATATATATATATATATATATATATATATATATATATATATATATATATATATATATATATATATATATATATTAGGGATGGAGCGATACCAAAATTTTTACCGATCCGATACCGATACCAAGACTTCCAAATTCATTGATACCGATACCTGAAAATATACCGATACTTACCGATACCGATACTTTTATCCATTCATATACCAAATTTTTTACCGATACCGATACCTGAAAATATACCGATACTTCACTCTATCCCAAATTTATATATATAATATATATATATATATATATATATATATATATATATATATATATATATATATATATATATATATATATATATATATATATATATATATATACCGCAATATGGTAAGTGGCTTTATCACTCATTTTAAGCTTTATAAATATATTAAATTTAAATAGGTTTTTAATTAGATTGTAAAAATTTCTTACCTCCAATGTCATCATTTCCATAATCATAAGCAATAATATCATGACCAGAATTTGATTTATGAGAGTTATGTACTACAGCTGCTTGTAAAGCCTGACGAACCAAATCCTTGTGTTCTTCACTTTCAATTTTAACATCATCAATTGCTGGATTTTTTAATTTCTCAGGAAGAAGGGAATCTGATGATAGAAAACTATTTCCATTTGTTATTACCTGAGGTGGAACTACATAAAGTTGTCCTTCTGATAATCCAGATACTGATATATGAGAATGAGAAGCATCGGATACTGAAGGCATGGTCATTGCACCAGATGATGTTACAATTGCACTATTTTCCCCATGATGACTTTGCCTTACAGAATTTAAGTGTCCAATGTGTCCAGTAGAGTGATCATCATTTTGTGCAGACACTAATACTGTCTGATGTTGATTTGAAATAGAAATAGTTGTACCATCTACTAATCTATAGTATGCTGGTGATCTATCAGGAACTGGTACAATAAATGAGCCAGTAATGTTTTCAACATTCTGGTTTCCAACATTATGAATATGAGAAAGATTTTTTGAATTCGTATTTTCATTCTCATGAGTAGTTGAAAGTTTGCTGTGTGATGAAAGATCTTGTGGAAGAGATTTTGATGAAGGTAATGTAAAAATAGTAGGTACCTGCAGGTGTGTTGTTTGATTTCTGCTATTCTGAAAGGGTTCTGTAAAGATAGCTGAAGTAGGTATGCCAATTCTATAACCTGGTACATGACCAATTGCCTGTATTGAAGTTAATCTTGGATTAGAAAGACAATGGTCTTGAGATGTTTCCATAAAGCTCTCTCCATTTGACTGAGAATGTGATTTATGGGCAGCAATGTGAGGTGTGATATGAAGAGTATCTTTACCAGCATTCTGAGGCACATTATTTCCACTTTGTCTTCCCCCAAACATTTTATACTATCCTATTTCTCATATCTGATCACATATAATAAAATTTAATTTATAAATCTGAAAATAATTAGAAGCAAATATTAATTAATTGAATTGAAGAAAATTTAATATTAACAGCATTTAAAGAAATTATTTTTAAAAAATACTTCATTATTTTATGTATCATTTAAATGCAAAAATTTGTAAAAACACTTCATTTCAAGTTCCTTGAAAGTAACTATTAAAACATTTCAATATAGTATCCTGAATCAATATATTTATCTCATATTTTATACTAGGAAAAATATCAACACAAGCATTACACAATTAGCACTGTGATTCACAAGGTTTTCTGCAATAGCATCTGACAATTTAATTATTATTTTTTAAATTATTAAATTAACACAAAAAAAAAGGAAGGGGAGTATTAACAAAAATACCCAAGTGAATAATGCACATTTCTCAGTAGGTCGGACTTTGGAATAATAAAAATCCTAAGCAATTTCTAGATCAAGGGTATTCAATCATTTTCCATTAGTGTGCTGTATGAAAATGTTTGCAGTGACATCACCATTCATAAAAGGGAAATATTTCATACACTGAAAGAGATTCAGAACACATCTCATACCAACTTTTATTAATCATCATAAGAATTAAAATTTGCTAAGATAAATAAAGGGCCTATTAAATTGTCCTAATCAAAAAATGCTTTAAGTTGCCAATTACTTTGAATGACTTGTCCCATACCAAATTTTCACCATGCAATCAAGCTATTAAACAAACTAAATGCTGTTTATTAAGCCAAACTATAAATAAATGAGTTATCTAAAGTCTAAACATGCAAAATCTCCGATACCAAAGCGTATGGTCAAAAATACTCACTAAAATAAATTGCCTTTAAAAGCCAAGTCAATCATACTATACTTTCATCATCCATATATTGATATATATATTTATACCTAATGGTATACCATTCCAAAAATTAACCACTCTGTTACAGAAATTTTTTTTCTCACACTTAGATGACATGAGTTCTTCTTTATCTCTTTGTTTTGATTCTTGGTGAGCCAGTTGGGATCTAACAAAAAGAATTTACATCTATACTGTCAATCAATAAAAACATTTTCAATACCTGAATAGGTTTCTAAAGTTCAATTTCAAAAAATAATTATGTCTCAAAGCAATTAACTTTGCAAATTTTAATGTTGGTATAGATCTATAAATTACCCTTAATCTTAAATTATTGTAATGAATAGCCAAAATTTAGGTTTTCATTTACCCACATCTCTATAAACCATATATCCAAGTATTCATCCAATACATACCCCATTAACTCATTTTTCTTATTCCTTGGGCTCTGTGCAGGACAGAAACATTAGAATTTAGGTATCAGCTATCACTTGCTTTATAACTTCCCTAATTAAAACTATGAATTCATGAAATGTTTATGTTTTTAATATTTTATATATTCAAGGGTTCTTAAATTTATTTTGCCAATATTATAGGTATAAAACCTTGTAGAATACATTGAATTTATAGTTTTAATTATGGCTGGGTATAAGGTAAGCCTAGGCAATAACTGCAGCATAAATATTGAAATATTTCAAATGGATATACATTACAGGTACTTTTTTTTGTCAACCATTGATGTAGAAACCTTAAATCTCCTAAGCCTACCTCGCTTTACCATCTATCAACTTTTATTCTACCAATTTTTCTATTTTTATTATTATTTTATTTATTTTTTTTACTCTAGAAACTAAGAACATAATAAAAAGGGACAGTTAGAAGCCACTGGGCTTATCAAGACAATCCCAATCAACCAAATGCTGAAGTTACCATTCACTATGAATGGCTTGCCCTAGATTTCAATTTTCTTTATGCTAGTCAGCTCAATCACATTATTACACAGCATGTGCCACATGCAGTTTGTTAAGCTAAACTAAAAAGAAATATCATCTAAGCTAATACACAAAGTAACCCCAAAGCTGCATTCTCAACCTGGAGGTGGCAACCACCACAGGGGACACAGTGGTCACAAAAGATAAAACAATGTACAAAAAAAAAAAAAACTTTTCATGCCCTTTTATAATCTTTGTTTATACTATAATATAAATAATGATTAAACAACACAATGATCTATACTTTTTGAATTTGATACCTGCCAGGCATAACATTTCTTAATCAGTTATACAATAAATATCTTAATCTGCACTTTTGAATTTGACACCAGTCAGGTGTCAGAGGTAATTAGAGGATCAGGAGGTAATATATATTTTGGATTTTTGGGTGGTTGTTAAGTTACTAACTTTATAGTTTGGATTTTCAGAGGGATCATGAGGCTTGAAAGGTTGAGAAACACTGCCCCAAACAAATATCAAAACCAAGAAACATAGCCCAAAAAGAGCGGAGTCAATCATACTATACATTGATCATCCATATATGAATCCAACTTTTACTTAAAGGTTGAAAGAGTTACTATCAACAATATCATATATTAAACCATTGCAAAAATTAACCACTCTTGTTGCTGAAAAAATACTTCCTCACACCAAGATGGCAAGCTTTCTTCTTTATTTTCTTTATTATTACCACTGGCAAGTCCACTGTGATTTAAAGAAACATATGTATTTACATGTACATCATTAACAGACAACAATAATTTGAAAATAATCATAACTCCTCTAAGATACCTTCTTCTGATGGAAAACATCCCTAATTCTTTGAGGGATTTTTATTTTCAAATTCAAAATCATTATTGTTGCTCTGCACTGAACTGCATCCAATATATTAATGTCTTTTCTTAGATAAGGAGCCCAAACTGTGCACAGTATTTAATCAATGGGCTAATATAATCATTTAGAGCTTACAGATCACCACATTACTTTTATAATTAATATTTTGATTTATAATTCCTGGCATTCTGTTACCTCTATTCCTAGCTTCTAAGCACTGTTCTGACACTTTCAAACTATTACTGATAAATCACACCCAAATCTTTTTCTTTACCACAGACTCAAGTCATTCCCCCATATATTTCATAATTGAAATTTCTAATAGAGTAACCCAAATGAAAAACCTTACAATTTTTATTATTAAATTCATTTGCTACTTTTTAGCCCAGCCAAGTTTATGTAAATCATATTGAACTGACATACATGATATGCATCCCTCAATACTTTTAACATAATAGGCCAGCTTAGTATCATCAGAAAATTTAGAAACTAAACATTTTATTCCCTTATCCAAATCATTAATATAGATTAAGAATAGAAGAGGCCCCATAATAGAACCTAAGAAACACCACTCTTTACCAAATCCCATGATGATTTCCTGTCTCCTATCTTTCAATCACTCCTGCATCCAATTATGAACATCTCTCCTAAACTACACTGAGATAATTTATAAATCAGGCTTTTATGAGGTACCTTATCAAAAACTTTGATAAAATCAAGATGTACAATATCAACTGGTTTTCCTTTGTCAATGTAATCAGAAATATGCCCAAAAAAATTCCAGAAGTTTTGTCTGACATGATTTATCTTTGCTGAAACCATGTTGAGAGTCTTGCAAAATCTTAATGTTGACTAAATATTTTTCTATTCAACTTTTCAATATTCTTTCTAAGACTTTAACTACAAATGAGGTTAAACTAATTGGTCTGTAATTTCCAAGATTATCCCTGTTACCTTTCTTAAAAATTGATACCACAAAAGTAAGACCTATTAAATATAAACCATAAGTAGTACTATCACTTCCTTCCTTTAGGATTCTTCCATGTAAACCATCAGGACCTGCAGACTTATTATAATAAATATGTTTAAGTAAAACTTTACTCTCATCAGCATGTATATAAAGAAATGCAAAACTATCACTATTCTGCTCTCTAATGTAACTATTATCAAATCTTTCACCTGTAAACAATGATGTAAAATAGATATTAAAAATAATGACATTCTTCATCAAAGCTAAATACTTTTTAGTACTTTAACTATTTTTAAATTTATTGAATTTGATTTTGACCCATTTTTATTATTTTTCTTCAATAAACATTACATTTTCAGTTTATATTTTAAATAACTAAATATCAGGTAAGAGATGAATCATGCATAATAACCAAAATTTATAATCTCTACCACTCAGCGAGTTGAGAGATACAGGTGGCAGAACCCCTTACAGATAAATGTCTCTGTAAAGTATTCAAATGTAATTATCAAATTCAATATTAAAATTGGTGTATCAGTTTACTGATATATCCAAATCTTTGTCCATTTAAATTCAAAATAACATCAGTACTGAATTTTTTTTTTTTTTTTTTACCTGAATATTTTTAGGGATTTGTGGTTTTATTGAGCAAAAGTGCTCTTCAATGCTTAATTAGGCTTAATTTATTTACATAAATTTTCAGTAGTGAAAAAAAAAAATGCTCTTCTGGTACTCACTTTTACAACCAGCTACTATTCAATATTAAAAATCTCTTTATTTGACTTTCATACGAAACATATTAACAAATACTTTATAAATTAACTCTGAAATTCATAAGTTTGAGAATGGAATATTACACAGCTCCCTAACCTAGGATACACTATAAACCTGATTTCCTGAAACAATTCATATTCTTTCGTTGGCTCTTTATTTTTAAAAAGAATTAACAATTGATGGCACTAATTACTTTAATTTTTCCGTATCCTATATGATTTCCCAAAACTTTCTACTAAAAAAGCATCTATAAAATTAGATTTTTACTATTTAGATGCACCCAAACTTAACTAAAACAATGAAGGAACTGAAGTAATGAGTTAAGAAAATTTTGCCACCCGCTAAATCCATAGTTCAACTGCCGTTTAACTACAGTTGGTTTCTGTAGGAAAGTTTACCCTATAATGATAAACTTTATATGTAGCAAATAGTTTAGTAGGTCCTTTCATCATCAAAATAAACCCAAATTTTGATGAAGCGTAGTCCGTAATGCAAATTAAAAAATAATCAGGTGATCAATAACAGCAAAATATTTAGGAACTTGAAGGAGAATAATGAATAAGCTAAATAATGTAATAAGGTTTAAGAGGCAATCAGAA